>VYYJ01001562.1:0-29237 GCA_021029165.1 Cyphoderus albinus | reverse complement strand
GAAAGGGGATATTCTACCAGATAAACATTGTAAATAGAAGTTGGCTAGATGAGCTTCCGTAGATATTTTACCATCCCATATTTTAACTAACATAACAAATTAAAGGTGAAGGGCCCTGTTTAAATTAATTTGTTCGATAACAAATCTTCCAAGAATCGCAGCTTCAGCCATTACCATTGCCGTTCTTGAGATACTCAGAATTTATTTGTTTATGTAAATTTTTGAAGCAGAAAGGATGATAAAATAAACTAGAAAAATTTTTATTTTGTAAATATTGATTCCCTAAAACTACCTAACTCTTGTTTTGTGAACCGTTTTCTTATTGTGTAAAACTGATGATTTCTCTACTTAATTAGTATGTATTTAGCAGAAATTAATTGATAAATAGTGTTGATATTGAATGTTTCCCTAACACATCTTTACATAAAAAAATTACGGATTGTCAGCGGAGGAGGAGTGGTAGGCGGCAGCGGGATGGGGGAGGGGGTACAGACCCCTGTAAATAGCTTCGGAATGTGACGAAGATGATCTGCTGAGTGGACTAAAGGCAGAACCAGGTAAACTGCTGGGGTGATGATTGCTGGCGGCATGATGATGAAGTTGTTGAAGTGCGGCATGGTGCGGGTGATGGCTATTATTTCTTAAATGGGGATTATGGAGGAATGCGGCGGCGGCAGCAGCAGCGGCCGCTGCTGCAGCTGCGGCGGAACCCGGAGGACCTCCCGCTCCTCCCCCTCCACCGCTACTACTTCCACTACTACTACCACTACTACTGCTATGATGATGGTGATGATTAAGATTATTGTGGAGATTAAGAAGATGTTGATGAGGAAGAAGATGCTGAAGATGACTACTTGCTGCACCGAGCGCACCCAGACCCAGGCTCGCACTACCCGACTCACTCGTCGAACTTCCGCCTCCACCTCCCCCGGAGTCACAACCGGCTAAATCGGCAACGGACCAGATGCGAGGTTTTGGAATAGGTGTTGAAGACGCGCCCTCTTTGCTCACGTCCGAACAACTTGACTCTGTCGGGGAGGACTTCCCATGAACATGATGACTGTTTGTACTGCTACTTAATCGCTCGTGATCTGCAAGGACAAAACAAAAGGTTTTTTTTTTGTAATTTCTAGGCATAATTATGTAAGGTTTTGAGTCGTAACCTAATTTAACTTTCACAGCGACATGTATCATAAACTCAATTTTGATTACTTTCGCAGAAATTGCCTTCAACTTCAACTGACACTTTGAACATGTCACAAACATCCATTTACAATATTCTCTCTTACATGCTTCTTTACATAATCAAATTGCATTTGTCACCACCATAGCGCATAGCCAGGTAGTTATTGTGTAATGTGACCGGACACACACACGCAACCGACCATCACACAAGCTCAACTCTTAAGTCAACTTAACTCTCGATTTTTCGCTACTCTCTCTTGCGCAGTATGACATTGGTGTGGAATGGCAATAACGCTCCGTGAAAAAACAAGTGTCTACATGGTAGAGTACAATAATAAATGCTCCGTGACATTAAACACAACATTTACATTATTCCAATAGGTAGAGAACTACTATAGCCGAATATTTTATTAACAATTTCTTTCGACTAGTCATTTTGTAGCTTCTCGCTTAACTTATTTATTATGGCTTTTCCCAAACCAGGGATAGGAATGCATAGTGTTTCTGCCTGTGTAATGATCCCCATGAAAAAGAACATAAAAATGTTTATTGGAGGTTGCGCTGCTGTGCTTCTGCAAATAATAGGTAGAAATTCTACATAAGTAAAAAAAATTATTCTCGCTTGTTCGTTGCTGCCTACAAAGTTTTTCCTCATCAAACAAAATGCACATAGGTAGCTAGCTAGTTTCTACTCCTCCTCGTCATTTCATTTTAGTTTTGTTTTAGTAAGTGGCACCTATCTTGCGTTTTAATCTGTGTTCGTACTTTTTGTCCGGACTAATATCACCACACCACCACCACCACAGAGCCCAAGCTATATTACAACTCCGCTATCAAAGTACAATAAAAATTGTACCTATCTTCATTTTATGCCAAGAAAAAATATTATTAAACAAGAAATATCTTAGCGTCAGCCATGTTTCCCGAGAAAAAAACTTATACCATTTAGTATCCGTTTTATTATATTTTAATAAAATAAAATGCCAAATGGCTGCCAACGCACAAAATACAGGCACTTGTGTTGTATGCTGCGCATGTACAGAGAAAAATCAAAATTATTCCGGACACATTTCACTTGCCTTTAATCTCTGGGCAGAAACAATAAAACACAGAAAGATATTGAATGTAAGAAATGCTTTATACTTATAAAAGGCAGTTTGCATCTTATAAGAATAAATCGGCAACAATCTTGTAGATGCATAGTAAAATCTTTCACATGGATTTGTTAGGAATGAGAAGCGCCACCTGCTCTGCTCCTTAACATTTTTTTATATTTCACCTTTTTACACGGTTTTATTTATTGACTACAAATACTGATAGCACTAAAAATCGGTGTATTTTTTTCTGTTATTACACTGCTCGTTAGTCGTTGGGTCCGCTCCTTAACTTTTTAGATTATGTTCTTGTTCTGTTACTTTTCTGCATATTTTTTTCAGTGAGAACGAAAAAAAAATTAAGGAGGAGGAAGAAGAAAAAGAAGCAGGGTCATAAAATGGTATCACAAAATGCTATGCATGTTATTACCACTCTTATAGCGCCAACAGACAAGAACATTTATTAAAATATAAAATACTATATAAAAATCTTCAAGTTCATCTTCATTTCCATCCTCATCATCGTCGTCGTCATCATCATCAAAACTGTGATAATATTAAATTAATGAATGAAATCAAAAGGATATTCATTGTATGGCTTAGGGCTCAAAAGTTTAGAGTAAAGTGAACGCGAATTTTTATGTAATCTTCAAAAAGGCAGAGATAAACCAAGAGAAGAGAAAAAGCTAGCCAATTTGACAAAAGTCGTAAAAAACGTATTTTTATTTATTCACGTAATACCTTGCTTTGCTTTGTGTGTGTGTGTGTTGTTCTGCTGTTATCAGTTCTTTGAATGCCAAAAAGGCAAATGGCGAACAGCAAAAAGGAAAATGCACATCATCATAATATTTTTTATTATTTTATAACCTCACAATGTAAAACCACACTTGCAATTTGGCAAAACCGTAGATATTTTCGATAATAATAGATAAAGCGTCTGCTTGTTTTTCACGTATTTAAAACGATGTCTGCAAGTATTTACATCTAAAAAATAATAATTTTCGTTNAATAATAATTTTCGTTTGTCTTTATTTATCGGCTTCGTTTGGCGCTTTTAGCGGTTTCATCTTCAAACACCATCCCTAAAAGGTTCTTTAGATAGAGAAAAACTACTTTTGTCAAATAATGGATAAAAAGCCAACTACGAGATGAATTTATAGTTAAACGTACCTTTATCATCTTTCCTTTCATCTTGTTCCGAATCCGAAATATTCACGTCGTCGTCATCATCATCGGGACGATTCCTTGGCTCCCAGGTCATTTTGTTCTCTTTCTTGAGCCGTCTCCTCGCATTCGCAAACCAGGTGGAGACTTGTGTCAACGTCATTTTTGTGATAATCGCCAGCATGATCTTTTCCCCTTTGGTTGGATATGGATTTTTTCTGTGCTCCGCCAGCCATGCTTTTAGCGTGCTCGTCGTTTCCCTTGTCGCATTCTTGCGACGACTCCCATTCATGTCCATGGAATAACTGCGACAAGAATAAAAAGTAACAATTGTAATAAATATTTTTGGACTAGAGCAAGAATTAATAGTAGAAAAGAATGAATCAAAATATGACAATAAAAGGATTTATTTTGACAAAAGAAGAATTGCACATTCGAAATGGAGATTCGTTTTCTGTATTTATAAGCCAAAGGCGATCCAAAAGTCATTGAGAAGAAAGAAAGCATTAGAGAAAAATAGAGTTGGGATGAGGTATGGAATCAAACGAATGGACTGACGGACGAGCATTAAAAATCAGACATTTATTCTTGACGGGGCTACTACTTTTTACCACAATCTATTCATTCAACATTTTCTGCTGCAGTTAAGGATTTGAGAAAAGGAAGGAATTCCCCTTTTCATCTTAAATGTACACACATATTATATGTAACAAAGTCGTTTATCCGTTCCATATAACATGCTTTGAGAGGCACGGAGAAAATATTTTGATGTACATTTGTAAGCAAGCAATGCTTCACACTCACTTTTTCACGATAATAAAAATCCTCTGCTTACGAGTTCCAACAACCATATCCATTATTTTATAACGATTCTACTTTTCGAAAGGAAGAAAAAGAATATTGTTTAACTCTGAGTTGAGCAACTCGCCCTCCTCTCCCGTTTCCAGAGCCAGTGACTCGTGTCACTTGGTTTCCCATTTCCCACCACCACCACCGCCCGTCAAACAATGAAATGAATGGATCTGTTCTTTCCCTAATGCACTTATTCCATTATAACCCCATTTCATAGTGTCTGACCTCCGCTCTCATTCTCCTCTCATTGAGGTTTTCACTCACTCAAATAAATGCATCTTTCTTTTCTCACCCCCATCATCAAATCTGATCATTTTGTAAAACGGGAAGGAGGAAACCCAGGATAGTTTCCCTTCACTCACTCTTGTTCATCGAGGCTCACTTCTCAATGTTGAATCAATGCAACCATTATCATTTTTGCTCACATCCCATCCCGAGGAATATTTTCGCGATGGATGAGATGATACGTGTTGGGACAACGAGCCATTTCCTAAAAGACTCACTGCATTTTATTATTTTATTATTATTACATTACCCATTATTCAGTTAACTCGGTTCAGTAAGTTTATTAAATGCATTGACTGAGATCATGATCGTGTTTTGTATTACAATGAAAATAACAAGATGTGATGATACTGCTGCTCACACCCTTTCTCGCCATACAGATTTCATTTACTGTTCACGAGGAGCAACCAGGACAAACAGCGAAACTCTCCCATAAAAATTCCTTCTGTTTTCTGTCATTTTACTAATGTAAAACTTGCCTTAAATCACGTCGTTTCTGTTTTCTCTGAGTCTTAACGCATTGCATTTGCTCCCGGAAGATGATTAACGGGACAAAACTACAAAAACTCACTACTTATGCTGCCGCATCATGCCATTCTTGTTACTTACATACATACGTAAATAGCTTACCTACTATTCTTCTCATTATTATTAATATAAGCGTAATTTAAGACCATTATCTATCAACATCATCATCTTTCGTTCATTCGTTCTACTAAAGGCAAGTCTTACTTTAGACAAAGCTGGAGGCAACTCAACAAAAAACTGGAGCAGTCACAGTGTCTTATTCATTGTTGTACGATCCGTGCAGAAAACGAAGTGCATGACCACTGACACAAAAAGGCATTTTGTAAAAACTGCATTTGTTGATCGTTGTGAAAGAAACTGAAGAGGAGGAGCACTGGGGAATTTTTGCAGCACTCTTTTTATTTAATATGGCCTGGAGGAGTGTATCATTTTGTGTGAATCCCAAAGTGGTCGTTAGCATTAAAAGGCCGACGGCGGCTCTGCTGCATTGCTGCGAGCAGTGCACAACATGAAAAGATGAACTGCGGAACTGTTGTTATTTCTCTGTTTCCCCTTCTGTTCCCTTTTACATTTTAATGGACACATTCAACTCTAACCCTGTGTTTTTCAAGCTTGCCGATTGATTAACTTAGAAATGATGACGGTGATTATTATATTATAATTGAATAAGAAAAAAGGAAAGTATATATTTAACTTTATTATGATGATGATGCAGAAGAAACGGAATATTGTGGGATAAAGAAGGGAAGCGAGTGCTTCGAATTTTTTAAATCCGGTTTTTTGATACAAAATAATGTTTTAAAAGCATACGCAATGTAACAACATAAAGCAGGCATTGTTGTAGTTGCAGCGTGCGATTGCGATGATGCTGATAACTGCTGGAAGCTAAAATTATCCATATTATTTATGCTCACCACCATCGTCACCGCCGTGGCCACCTCACCACCACCACTTACTCACACCAAACATCGTCAGTGCCTTCATTGCAACGCATCGACTGTATTTCAAGCCTCGTCCCTATCTCCATCATTAGCCCAGGCTGGATAGATTAGTTTAGCTTTATGAATGAGTAAGAGGAAAGGAAAGGGTTAGATAATAATTAGGTGATAAAATATGCTTTCGCAAAACTGTCAAAAACTAGTCTGGAAAAATGATTCATTATTGTACCACCCAAAGGCGAGTTTCCTTCTTTCTACTAATGTACTTTAAGTAGGCTCGTTATGTACAAAATAATGAGTATAACTCCATAACTCATACATTAAATTGATATGGACGGAGTTGATAATAATGATGATGCAACGGACGTAAAGTGAATAGGTACGTGTGCATTCATATTTTTTCTTTTTCAGACTTCATTATTCATCCTCACCAAACAACATTGTTATTGGACTCGTTTTTAAAAATCACGTCATATTAGAATTACCGCAACTGCAGTTCATGACTATCAAGTTATCAACTGATGGGGTTGTTAAAAGCAGATTCGTTCGAAATTGAGTCATTTTTGTCATTTCGTGTAAAAAATTAATTTGGAAATTTACGAGCTCACAATTTATGCACAAGTTAGTACTTAGAAATCGTTACTTATCACCTTTAAAATATTAAGCTATTCTGATGTGTGTCCACGTACTACACTTTTTTGACAGAAATGTTTGTAAGATGACATTGTAACATGTGCTTTAGTTAATAACGTGATACGCGATAATGGGTTTTTTCTGCTGCCTCGAAAGAAAGAGGTTGGTTCGAGCTGCGCTAGTTAGCTTGTCCTTAATAACAATAATCTACAAGCCTAATTCTTGCACGCATCAATGAGCAGCCTACACCACACCAACTAAAAAAATGTCAGCATGCGATGTAATAATCTAATAATGCAGTCAAGTAAAGACTGACGACGACGGCAAAGAAGATGATGATGACGATGGCAGATTAATGAACCTATATTTATTGCCGTAATATATGAATACTTCACAGGAATGTGCCTTACACTCATAAACTGTAACAAAGCGGTTATCCTTAACAAAGCAAGCAAATGAGAGCTTATCACCGATGCACCTACCTAAATCGTGTTATAACGACGGAGTATTAATCCAAAAATTGCACAGGAAAAAGAATAATTGGAGTAGAACGGAAAACAGCGCCGATGTTGTCCCCAGTGCCCGCAACATTCACAAGCACAACCAAAGTTATTTGAATGGTTTATCGAATCTAGTGCAGAGTACGAACTGAGACAGTTAAGTTTCAATTCCTCAACCAGGTAAAGCAAAGTCAACATGCAATTTAGCAATAGACACTTTGAAAACATGGCAGCTAATGGCTATCATGTTTCTTTCAGTTTGTGTGTGTACTCCTTCAGTGACAGGAAGGATATTTTTAATTGAGATCATTTATTTTTTGGAGGATAAAAAGTCATCATGGCCAATCATGACATGCATGCGTACACACACACACACAAGAACAAGAACTCCCGCGATAAAGTGCATGCAACTATTAATTTCTTTGAACATGGGAAGCAGAAAGACAGAACATGAAAATGAAAAAGGAGAATAGTTTAATTTAATAATCACAACAAACACAAAGCATTTTGTTTCTCTGCTCCTTTTTTCTCTTCTTCGCATCAGAACAATAATAATGATAATAATAATGATGATAACGAGAACGCGTAACAATATTGCGAGTGTGTCTTTATATCGTTCAGTTTTTCCTTGTTTCACAAAATTTATTATAGTAATGACCACGGGTGTATCAAAGTACAGTATCAAACGTCAGAAAAGGAGTAAAAAAATTTTACTCGTCCGTCACACAGAAACAGACTACATAAATATTTTATTTCGCATTGCCCAATTACATTGTCTCTTTGAACAACAATGATTTGCATGCTTTATTGTTATTCCAACACCACGCTACAAGCAGAGGCTAAAATTTATAAATCCTTTTTCTAGAACATTTCTAGTCAAAAGTCAGCTTACGCTCTTAATCTATCTATCTATACTACGGACTTGCTTGTACATTTTGTAATATTATTATTGTTATTTTTAATGATTTCGTGTTCATTTGCAGTTTTTCCTTCAATTCAAGAAGACGAACGAAACGTTTTGTTCTCTGTTGACTTGACTGACAAGGAGAAAAAGAACACGAAGTAAGATGGTAGCTTCATCATCACGACTGTCGTTTTTATGTGGCTTCTGTTCGGTTCTTCTGCTATGGCTTTTTGGCCCTCTTCTTGGCCCTGTTCATTTAATTCATTGCCATAATATGCATAACATCAGAGTGTAACATACGACTGAGAAACAAAATAATTTTTGAGGAGAAAAATATAACATTCGTGAACGATATCTACATAAATTCACTTTGTTCAGCTAAGAGGATCATCTTCCTTTTTAGACTACAATTGTAATACATAATTACACGGTTGGATGCGAAATATTTTTTCAGACCCTTATTACCAACATGCAAAACACTTCATGTCCGTGTCTATATTTTTCAACAGAATGCTTGTCTTGTCTGTGAGTATTTACAAGATTGAATGGAAAAATTCCTGTTTATTCTTATTTTCAACATTCTCTTCGCTATGAAGAGTTATTTGTGTGGCTACGTTTTTCATGTTCAAAGAATACCTGAAAAATGTGTAAATGAACAATTTATTATTTTTTTCTTCTCTTTCTGTTGATATTAAAAATAAATAAATGTATGTAACGTTAGATGATAAAATTGCAACTGTTATGATTTCTATGATGCGGTAGAAAACTGCACACCCCATGCATTGGAATCCAACTGACAAGATGGTAGTGTTGAAGGGATGAAGATGATTATTTTTTTGGAAAAAGAGATGATCTGCACGTGACTGACAGAAAGTGGCCAGAAGGAAGGAAGAAGAAATGAACAGGTTACTTTATAAAATGTTATTGTTAAATACATACGTAATGCGGGAGGCAGCAATGCAAATAATCTGCATGTTAAATGCAAGGTGAAGAATGTAATTCCTTTGTCTACCTGCCTGCACCAGTGTTCCAAATTCATCACTTCGCGTCACCTTTACAAGACCTTTAGTCTTTCTTTCTTTCTTATCAGGCAAAGTTTATTATTGCGATAAATAAAATAAAGATATGTTTTTATTTGCATGCTTGCTGAGAACTTAGGGTGTATGAGAAAGACGAGTGAAGGTGATTAAAAACAATGCAAAACCTTTAATGATCAGACATGGATCTTTTTGTTTAATTAGAGCCTTATTATATTATAGAACTTGTCACCTGGTACATGTTTTTATACGAATATTTCTGAGATGGTGGTCATGATGTGATGACGGTGGCATTGTTTAAATTGTTTGTGTAGTGTTAGCGTAGCACGCAGCAGGAACTCTTGTTTTTATACAAGATAGTCGTTGAATTAAAGTTGGGTTTGAGTATGACCTTGTGCAAGACACGCTGATCATGTGATTAAGAAGAAGAAGGTATAGAGAAAAGGCATGCAATCTGATAATGTCCTATTATATGTGTTACACTAATTCACAATTCCCATACAAAACACTCGACATGGAACATGAAAATGGAAATATGAAACAGTTCAGGTTGACGAGATAATAATAATAATCTTCAGCAAGTAGGCATTCAACTTTATTTTTCCTGTTCCAATGAGGCATCAGAAACTGAATTCGTACTTAAGGTACAAACACAACACGTCAGTCAATCTGACGCAATTCTCCAAACCGAAACCTTTTCATTTTTTGCTAAATAAATTGGATTCCCATTTTCACCTTCTTCGAATAAACACAGTTTAATTTCAATTGCTGCAGTACAATTCACACCCGACTACATTTTCGCTGGAACCCGTTATTAGGTTTAGAGAAGTATGCAGATTGGCTATGGCTAAGCGTACAATTTGAACTTACTGCGAATGTAAGTAGCCATGCATGCCCAACTATTATTATTATTACCACATCATACCATAATATCATATCGTGTTATATGTTGTGTGCACCAGGATAAAAGTGCAACACGCCCATTAAGAGTTCCAGCAAATCGAATCAAAGAAAGGATAACAATTTTTTGCAAACCAAAAGTCTTTCAACTAAAAAAAGAAGGTTTTTTTTTCTAAGTCAAGTTTTCAGTTTAGACATATGTTGTTCATCATACATATACAGATATACATAATAATATGTATGTAAGTACATATACAATTAACCGTCCATCTGATTACCAACCACCAACCAAATCCACCAATGTACCTCTACCTGCATACAATAATTTTTACCTTTCAAATGAAACAAAAACATGACATATAGTTCAATGGTCCATGCTACTGTGTATTTCCTCCACACATTAATCTTCTTTTGCAGATCCGTCTTTCATTTTGCAAGGGTAAAACTTCGCAAAAGAAAATAACATGCTTTTACTTTATTTTCTGCAGGGTTTTACTTTTAGCACTTAACATGTTTTTTTCTTGAAATGAATATGAAAGGCTTAATATATTATTTTCTGCGAACAGCAGAGAACCAGTCAGAATGCACTCTGTCAGTCTATAAGTAATAATAATAAAGAATGTGGTAAAAGATGAATGCAAGTATGTAATGCTTGCAATTATTGCAAGTTTAGTAAGTGAATGTACAGGAGTTGTAGTGGCAGTTTCTTTTCTTAACAGGTCGTAATTAACATTAGTACAATCTGACATTAGTCCACGAAAACAAAAATTTGCACAAGACGAGGAGAATCGAAGATATCTTCTTTCTTGCCATTATCCTGTAAAAATAATTACTGCTGTTGCCGTCCTCTTTTTTATTTTTTAGAAGACTCTTTTTAATAAGCAATAAACACCAACCTTGTAATTTACACGTACAGACACGATGACGAGATAGTAACACTCACACAGAAAATACTGCGCTTGCAATAAAATAAGAAAAGTAGGAGAAGAAAAATGCAAAATGCAATGCTTGGTTAATTCATCAAGACAAGTTATTAAATTGAGAGAAACAACAAAATGATATCAAGATACATAAAATGAGCTCCCTTTTTTCTCTGATAAGATTAGACTCGACCGAGGCCTACCCAACTTTCAGATTAGAACCAGTAATCATTTTTCTTTACACTGGCCATGGATGCACCCACACGTCCACAAAGGAACAAGTGCAACTTCTCAACTCTCTCATGTTGGAGTCAACCAGTACTCATGTTCCTCAAAGTGCTCATTGCATCCCTATCACCGTGCAATAATGCAGATATCAGAAAAATGTAAATTAGTTGAAATACCGTGGAGTAATCAGAAGTCAGCACAATTTCTGCATCCTGATTGAAAAATAAATTTTTTCGTTTGAATGACTGGTGCATGATTGACCATTTCAGGCAGACAGTATTTTAATGATGCGTATCCATAAAATGCACTCTCCAATCGACAATTTACACTTGCCACTGCCACTAGTATTGTGAGTAGAAGGAGGATGTCAATTTTTAAGAAAAATATGACGTACTATTTACTTCATAAGTGGTTTGTTTAGTCTTCAACAAATAATTATTTTCTTGAAATAACCTGTAAAGTAACTAGAAGTCAAGCCATTATTTGCAATAGAATGTTTAAAATCAGCGGGATGCAGATGTTCACACAAGCTAGCGTTTTGTTTTATTTATTATTACTTTTTTATCTAAATCTTGAGTAGTCAAATAAAAAGTCATCAACGAAACAAAATCCAGAATATCCAGCCAAGAAAAGTAAAACAGAAGCCAGAAAACCAGACGGAACCTCAAATTTTCAACAAATGATTGACACGAGATTACTTTATAAAGAACATAAAAAGAGTAGATGAAAGATTGGTGCAGTTTTCATTTTAATTTCCCTACACTATCAGAAAGTGTAGTAGACAATAATCCCAGACTAATAAAATGTTTTCAAACATGAAACGAATTTCTACAATTTTACCCAATAGCCGACAAGACATGATTGCTCTTTACGAAACGAAAAGTGGACTCGACCCTGAAACCATTTTTGCGCGCTCAATTGCTTTTTTTGCACAAGAGACAACCCAGCTTCTTTACTTTTCAAGCAAAATAAAATTATCATCATTATTACCTTATTCTTTAACGCTAATACGTTTACAAATATCATAAATGTATTCTATTATCATGAAAAACACTTCTCTCATTTCGTTTGAAGTAAACGCAGCAAATGAATAGCAGCAGCACACCAGCAAGGCAACAGTTTACAATTATTATTGGCATGTTTCCCAGTTCATCACCAACCAAACAACTAACTCACCACGAAACTAAATGTAAGTAGTTAAAATAGTCCACTCTACCTGCACAAAGCTACATTCTCAATTTTCGTGATTAGTATCACATCATCATCACCAAGCGATCGTGTCATGAAAGGATGCAGCAGTGCTAGAAAAGAAAATGTGTTGGTGTATCGAAGAATTATATTGAAATAAGAGGAAAATGATGATAAATTTGATATTTTTCTGTGGTGAAGCATGAGAATGATAATAATAAGCGAAACGATATAATCTATCTTATCTATCTTTTGGCTACCTTTTTTTAAAAAAATGTATCTACATTACAATAGTAAATAAAATATGAAAGAAACACATCTGTTCTCGTGTTAATTTTCCACTGTTGTACGTTATTATTACAGCCTTGTATTGTTTTTTGTCAGTTGTGCCGTGCCGTCGTCGTGTCCGTCCGTGTCTTTCTGGCTCTTTGAGGATAAAAAATTATGTGTAACAACCACGAAATGGTGAAAAAATATATTTATTTAAATAATATGCTCAAGAACAATCATAAATATGCATATGTACAAAATAATGTGTGCAACTGCAAACCAATACAACTCTTATTGTTTCTTTTTCGTCATCTTCAACATCAGCAACACAACAGTAATAATCGTTACAATAAAAAAAGAGGATGAAATGAAATGAAACTTGGGGTGACGACGAATCGCGAGTGCACAGTACGAGATACCTACTTAAAGATACTTTGTTTCAAAGTGGAGTCAAAGGATGGATGTCATGCAATAGGAGAGTGCACGACATCACCACTTCAGCTGCTAACCGAAGACAAGGGCGATTGTGATAAGAAAAGAAGAAGAGCAATTTTAATAATGAGCAAAACTCTTTCATCACATCACCATTTTCAAATCGTCAGCATCAGCAACAGAAGCGAAAAATATTTTTATAACCTGCACAGAAAATAAAAACTATCATCGGCATCCTATCGCCTTTTTCATCACTCAGTCACTCAGCTCTCTTCTGTTGAGCCGCGAACAAGATTATGCGAGTTATGAATGTGTGATATTATTACTGTGAAGCATGCATGTTTGCATGTAAGAAAAAGAAAAATGAAAGAGACTGAGCGAGACAGTCAGTCACAGAACGCTTTTCCACCTCATTATTCACCACTTATCCAATACATTTGCATGCTCAAGTAATTACCTCCACCAAACTATGACTAACTCAGTCAACTTACTCACCTAGCTCTAGCTAGCCGATTCACAAAAGTAGATGATTATTACCTATATTGGTGAAGAAAAAATATGATTATCACCGTCATGGAGGATGTGCACGGTTTTTAAAGGCAGTTACTTTAGTTTGTTTAGTAACTAACTACTGGCGACACTAAATGATTGATAAGCATGCACACAAAACACGTCTATTAGAACACCATCGTATTTTGTGTTAAATGTTGTAGCAGCAAATATCATCATCGCATCGTAATAGATAATTACATGCTCTGTCATTACCGTTTTTGCACACTTAGGTGCAATTAAGAATGATTTACAGAACAACGAAAATCGTTTCCCTTTTTCTTTCCTTTGAATAAAACATGAGCAGAAGAGAGGAGAACCAAAGAAGCAGATGAAATAGAAACCAAAAAGGATGCACCGCTCTCCGTCGCTAACTGCATAATTGTCATATTAAAGAAGAAAATTATATTTTTTCATTTAGATTTTTTTCCGTTAACGAATCGTGCGACGAGGACAAACGTTTGTTACAACTAAAGTGAATTGATTGATCGGTTCGACTTCCATCTTCGGTGCATCTTGTATCTCTAAGCCACATAAATGCAAAATTCCTTCTACTTTCTGTCTAACTTCTAGATGGGCAATTCTAGAGATTTACAATGCAATAGATGTAAGAAGTGGCAAATTGTAGATTGTAAAACATTGTAAAGTATTTGCAAACAAATGAATGCATAGTGCTACACAAAATACTAAATTAGTATTCCATGCATAAGAAAGGAAGCGTACTTTGCTGACAGTCTAAATTTGGCAAACATATTGCACAGATATGTTTTGTTGCTTGCTCCACCTGCTCCACATGTCCTCGCCCCGAGTTCCGTTCCTTTTTATTGTTTTGAGTAATGGCCAGAATATAGCAATGTTGAATGGCTTTTATTGCCATTTTTATTTCTATTCTTACTTAGGTAGGTACATTAATAACAAACATTGCTATCTCTCTCTCCGTGAAATCGGCCGGTTGGCTCGTTTTCACCAATGTAAACGATGAAGCGTTAATTTCTGATAATTACTTTCGAACTAATAACTATCGCGGATAAAATCAAGTTTCGGTCAGGAAAGTAAAATACGGAAAGCAACTAACTGCGCAACAAAGTCAACAAGACTAAACTAAAGGTAAGTGAATTGAAACGAGTGAACAAAGCAATTCGTGTAAATTATTGGGCACTGCTTTCTTGAATCGACAGTAATAATTTCTTGCATGTTCCTTACTTTAGTTAGTCAGTGTTACGTAGTATTGCTGTTGATTATTATTCCAAATGGGAAAGTAATAACCATGTGCAGAGAATTTTCCACTTGGCACTTGACAGCTGTAAAAAACGCGACTTATAGCAACAGCCCGTTATAAAATGCTGCTATTGCTAATACCGTTTCACTTCCACTCTCTGATGTTGATGATGATAGACAAATGTTTCAATAATTCATTTCCTTCCCTTCGTTGCTTTCAAGAACAAAATCTTGAAAGATTTCGGTAGAAAATTACTACTGTTTTCTTCTTGCTCCGTATATTTTGTTCCTACATGTGTCTCAAAGAAAAAGAGGGAGGGAATCAACTGCCACATCTGGAGTCAAAAACTTTGCTATAATTTTCAAACATGCCACACACAAGGACCAAAAGTATATAATAATAAGACTGGACGGGAACATGCTTAAAATTATATTAATAAAAGGACAGTTTCAAACGAACTGGGTCTCAAAGCATAATAAAACACTACTAAACAACGGCTATTATTTTTTGCCGTAATAATAAAAAGTATTGTATTTTGTGTTCGAATTCCAATTGTGTTTTCTCTCTTTCGCTCGTTGATAAAATTTTAACATCCAGCTCCAGTCCACGTTGGGACAAAGTGGAATAAACAATAAGAAAAGTACTAAAAACTAGTTTAGTTTACCATTTCATTTCCCATTCAATTTTTGTAGCAAGCAAGCAAGGAACGACCTTAGGGGAACAAAACAACTAGTATTTTATTATTACTGTAATAAAATCGCAACATGGCTAATGTGTCACATGAAACCGTTGTAAAACCTGGATACTCTGTTTCCAAACAGCTAGGCCAGACACATTCCTCCCTTTCTCTTGCCATTTTCTCTTAATTTTCTCATCTGATTTTGATAAGTATTATTGAATGACGCGACGATGACAATGTTTTTGAAAATACCATCGTAAAATGAAACGATGTTTTTGAAGGCCTGTGCTATGTGTACAAAATGAATACATTACATACAGATATTGGATTTACGAAGAAACATGTCCGTCGTGTTAGTATATGTCCGTTATAGTTTCTCTCTAAAAATTAATTGATTCTGGAAAATAAATTGTTTCAATTTCAACAAACACACGACGACTACTGTAACACAAAAGAGACAAACGATTTTCTCGTTTTCACTCGTGAAATGTAAATTTTACAACATGAGAGGATGTGAACATTATGAAAATCAATCGTGCGTTAATACGGTGATGACCATGGCATGGGATAATGTTGATGTTGATTATTATGGCGTTGTAGGAAGCTGATTTCAGCAATGTGAGCATTTTAATGTGAACCGCTTTCCATTCCACTCGCCAACTCAACCCGTCCCATCGTCATTCTCATCATCATCATTCTTACATAATTGTGATTGTGAGAACCCAGCCCATAAAACGAAACACTTTTTTGCTCACTTTACTTTGAAGGCCTCGGTACGGGACACGGACGACAAAAAAGAAGTTAAATGAAAATAACCGAAAATAATAATGAGTAAGTAGTCGCAGTAGCCATTTTCTTTTCCTCCTTCCCTTTTTCACAGTCGTTCGCGTTCAGCCATTCTGCTTTGCTCCACAAAAACGTCTCTCTCTTTTCTCTCTTGCTAATGAATATATTTATGATTTGTGCTAGTGAACACGGTGTACAATTTATTCGATACGTTCATATCAGGACGATGACGACGAACTAGGGAGGGAACGCCGAATTAACATTATTATATTGTTATTGTCTACCTTTTGAATGGTGGTGCGCATACACACGGTATATTTTATTAATGCACAATACCTTTTCCAGCAGTTGGCTATCGTAGTCATCGTATCGTCCTACTCGAACTGCCTTTCCTTTTCCTTCCCCTTCCTTTTCTTATTTTCCAGACTTTACAGCTAGCTATGTGCTTATAGCATGCCCATTCAATAATAATGACGATGATAATATGATAATACATACATATTAAAGAACAAAAAGGTTCTCGGTTCAAGAGAGGAGTAAAATGAACACCCATTTGAATTATCTAAGTTAAATGTATGAGTTGTGAATGTGGGGGCAGAACAGGGGAAAAATATTATATCTACCGCGACGACGACGACGGCTACAACGATAGGGACAAGGATAACGGCGAAGATGAGAGTGGCTATGAGAAGAGAGCAGAGACGTATCAGATTTTGGTATAATTTTATAAAAGAGCTATTTTCCCCTCAAAACTTGCATTTTATTCCAATCATAACAAAAACGGTCCCTCTCTCTAAACTATGTATTATAAATGGCGAAAGAGTGAAAACTGGAAAAGTGTGAAATGGAGTATATTAGGTACATTATTTTATTCTGTTATGTAAGTATGTACGAGTTGGAGAGAAGAGCCAAAGCAAAATTTACACAAGAGAGAAAGAAAGGGGAAGTTAATTTTGGTGGTAGCGCGTGAAATTTTTTAGTACATTAAAACTGCTTACTGGTTAATATAAGTAATATGGGATGGAAAGTAATATGATCCTAATAACAAAAATACACTGTGGAAGATTGGGAGAGGGAGAGAAAGAGAAAACGACTTGCTCTTTTCTTCTTAAAAAGTTATCTAGCGTAACGAAACGAAAAGCAAGTAGTAAAGTCGAACTAAAGAAAGAATGAAAGGGTGCCCATTCCATCTTCTCCACTTTTCATCTTGTAATAATATGCTTATTTAAGCACTCTCTCCTTCACTGCTTCTTCTTATTCAAACTTTTAAAAATAATAATAATAATGCATTTAGCAACCTAAGTAATGATAATAATACGTATAATGTATTTATATAAGGAATCTCGGCACACACTCCCAGTTAATACCAAATTCTGAGATCTGACTAATGTATCTACCCTTCTCTACCCAAAGTACCTACTGAATCTTTCTTTCTTGTTTCCAGTAAAAAGCAAATATGCAGCGCAGGAGATACAGCAAAAAGCGAAGTATTAAGGGCACGCGAAGAAAAGACATGGCATGAACAAATAATACAATCTGCCTCCTTTGCTTCTACTTTTGCTTCAGCCCTTTCTCTTCTCCTTCTTTCTTCTGTCTCCTCACGCTCTGATCTTCTCTCTCTCTCATTCACACAATAACATTAAAATATTGGGAATCTCAGAATTCTACTCAGGCAGGATAGAATGGCAAAGAAAGTAGCACTTTCTTCATTTCTTCATCTTTACTAAGTTACGAGTTATAATGGGACCGCAGTAGCAAAAGACTGATGATATTATTAATATGCTTCTTCTCTTCGCTTCTTGTCTAAAAAGGGTCTCAACTCAGAAAAATACATTAGCTCCTTCTCTCATTTCATCCTAACTTTTATAGCACAAGTATAATATAACAGTATAATGGTGTTAGCAGAAAAAAGAAAGTCTCAACTCAGCACTCTACACACACACGCATTCAGCGCTTGTTTTCCCCTTTTTAAATAACATAAAAAGTACCTATCCTTTCATTTTCTCTTTGTCAGATTTTTTACCAAGGAAAGAAAGAAAGAATAAAAATCTTTGTCTGCTTGCTGCTTCTTTCTTAAGCAGATGCGAAAGCGCAAGAGAGAAAGATGTGTAATATTATTACAAGAAGAAGACGATGAGGAAAGAGATTAAGGGGAATGCGCACTCGGGGAAATCGATTTGGAATCATAAAAACACACTGGTGGTCGTGGTCGTGGTAATAACACATTGCATAGCTTCGTTGCTCATTTTTATTATGGAATGGCGAGGAAGATTTCAGAAGGCAGAGGGAAGTTTTTAAAGGCTGTTAGCTGCAACATGTATATAATGTACAATTTCCACCAATTTCCAACTATAACCTTTTAAATAAAGAGATAGATGGAGTGTTGCGAAGCAAAGCAAGTGCAAACAACGGAGCATAATAATAATAATAATGTAGTAGTTGTTGTTGTGTTTGCTGTTATTATTATTACCACTACTAGAAAAGAAAAAATCCATAGTGGCACAAGAGAAAATCTGCCGACTTAAAATCCCATTTTTTCTTTTCCCCTCATATAAATAGGCACATTAGGAAAATTTATTGATCTTGTTGTAGAGCGCGGAGAAAAGACATAAAATGACTCGTACATACTATTATTACTCGTAGTAATCACTGGCATGAGAGAATGTAGCTAGGTTTTGTTACTGATCAATTCCTTATTCATATTGTTCGCAGTATATGTACTTAATACATTTTAACGTAGTTACTTAATTATGAGCTTCACTACGGTCAAAAAATTCAAAGGGTTTTGAATGTCTAAGCAAGGGATTGTGACGAGTTGTGCTTCGACCTCTTCGGTTTATTTCTGAAGGCTTTATTTTGAAAGAGTTCCCCATCGCAATCTCAATCTCGTATCTCAATTCTTGATACAATGATCAAAGGGCAAAAATCGCCTAATTGCTGCGATCATCACCACTTCATCATAAAATGGTGACATTTTCATTTCATTCTTATCTTATCAAAATGAGAAAAGCCAGAAAATTATTTAAAAATTATTTTATTACTTACATTACACGAGTGAATTGATATTTAACCTGTTTTATGGATTTTGTAAAAAGCCAAATGGAGAGTAAACACTGAAAAGAAGTCGCATAAAAATTTCATTGCTACATTACACATAGAACTACATCGAAGGTCGTAATAAGGATTACAAATTTTTATTGCAGGTTTAAAAGTAAGGAAGAACGAATGATATGAAAACAGATTAAAATAAATGTTCTTTAAATTCATTCAAAAATATCAATCTTAGTTTTTAGTGCATATCATGAAAAGAAAAATTGGCACACATTCCAATCAATGAACAAACTTATTGACATGCATTTACACTTAAAAATCTAACCGGGCCAATCCCTGAATATTTTTTCTTGAGTAGAAATTATCTCAAGAGAAGAGGACGAGAAGATAAAACGGAGAAATTCATACATTACAAATCAATGAACACGTTCATTAAAATTATTATTACGAGGCAAACACCCATTAAACATATATCACCCGTCAACAAAATTATCTAAAGTACGCGCAGTAACGTCAAAAATTATCACTCCAATGCCAATTCTTGTTCTCTCAAAGAATGAGACGCTAGAGCGGTGATGGCAGTGATGGAGGTGCTGGCACTAATAAAAGCAGTTGTACAACAAGAAAATGTGCATGTTTATATAAGAAAATGATGATGACGATGGTGAAACATTTGCCCCCTGTATTGTACAAAGACACATCTCCACACAGAGAAAACCTACCACATCTTGTCTTGAATTGAAGTGAAACAGCTTGCATAAGCCAAAGTCTAGCATGGCATTGCCACACTCGTTTCAGTTCAAGTTTTTTTTTCGCAATTTATTAGTGGATGCCCTTTTGACGTCCTGTGGCTAATTCCAAATTCCAACAACTTTTTCAATGACTCTGTGAACATGGAATTAAATCAGATAAACCCTATTACTAAATCAACAAACATTTTCTTTTTTGACAACGACGACCAGGCAGAACGATTGGAGCCCATCAGGGTGCTTTTCGCTAAACAAGCAGAGGTACCTATTTCTGGACCATGAACCTCCGGCTTAATCATTCCTCCTGTGTAGGCACGTAACGCAACACACACGCTCATGTGACCACGATGATGTAAATGTGAAAGAGGAAGAAATGTAGAGTAAGCAGACTGTGTAACATTTCTACCTAAGATGTGTGCATGCATGTCATAATATTTTTTCCGATTCCTTTCCAAATTCACTAGTCACAGAAGAATAAAATATTGCCTAGAAGAATTATGATGTTGCAACAGAACAACTGAGTAATGTTATTTTTGCCATCAACAAGAATGTACAAGTGGTATAATTTAAGCTAGCAAATAGGAAATAATATAAATTTAATACTTCAAGATGATGATGAGCAAGAGCAAAAGCAAGCGGAGAAGGACGGTTTTTTTAATGCACTGCTCTAATCAGTATATCTTAATGTTTCTCTAATATATAATTTTTGTAGGTGGTCTGCCCATTAAAAAGACTGAGAAATTCACATATTCACCACCATCAACAGTCGAACCACAACACACTAAAAGAGCCGCGCACACATCGATAAAAAATTATTCCTGAAGCAAACAACAATCTTTATGTTCTTTTTTCTTTAATTTCTTGTTGACTTACGAGCCTGCCACTGCCATACCAAACTTTAAATATATAATAAGAAAAAAAGAAACCAATTAATGTTAGTTTTTCTATTCCCTAATAAAAATTATGTAGAATGCGTATTGGATTAATTTGCTTTTTGTGAAACCCGAGGAGAATAAAAGTGGCTCTGCAACATCGAAAGAATATATTTTTGCACGCGGAGAACAATAAATCGTATCAGTCGTTTTCTCTTTTCTCTCCCTCTTACTCAACTCATCTTTTTGCGGTTAAATTACAAAAGTACAATCTGTTTCTTTTTATAATCCACATTTTGTACTACAACAGAGTGAAACATCTGCAACATCTTTTTTCTCCCTCTTCTTTGACTTCTTGCCTGCCAAGAAGACAAAGTGAAGCCAAAAAAACGTTTCAAAGGTGAAGTTGTAAATTGCACATTATAAAAACTACACATCGTTATATATTATCATCATACATCTTGTTTAATTATTATTACCGGGGTAAGGAGAAGTGGTGGCATGATAATAATAATAATATTGCAACATGAGAAAAATGCAATAACACAACACGGCGCATTCCTTTTCCTCCTTCATGAATTATACTTGACTCGAGTCACTCATTTCTTTTCTCAGGCGGATGTTACTTTGAAATTATTTTCATTTCAATACTTTTGCCCATTTCGACTCAACATTCCCTCTAATCTCTACACAATATATCATAGTTACTACGAACTATTTTTTCTACATTCTCATTTTGTCAAACGTATTGAACTACGTAACTGCAAACATACAACTCGGAGTGTACAATATTTTGTAGGTACAACTTGGGCAATCTGCATAAAACACGACCAAAAACCGTGCTCATGTCTTGTTTCGTCTTATTAGTTTCAGAAATATTATTATATATAGAAAATGAAGGCATGTGCTCTATAAAAGAATGCAGTTGAGATACTTCGTCCAATGTTCATTGCAAATGAGTTAGAGTGTCGACGAAACGAATATGTAAAAAATACTTATGCTTTATTTCTTCTTGAGTTGTGGTATTTTCTCTCTTTCCCGGTCCCGTCTTGTTCTAAAGTTACAATCTTAAATAAACATTTATTCATTTGAACATGTACACATATGCATTTGCCACGAGTCGAGGAAAAATGTTTTTAAAGAGACGTTTTTTTATTTTACAACATAAACTCCATCCATACCACACAGTTCAGTTTAACTTGATA
Source organism: Cyphoderus albinus (assembly GCA_021029165.1). Lineage (NCBI taxonomy): Eukaryota > Metazoa > Arthropoda > Collembola > Entomobryomorpha > Paronellidae > Cyphoderus > Cyphoderus albinus. The sequence goes on along the minus strand of VYYJ01001562.1, from coordinate 7,069 downwards.
AATTTAATAAGCCAATAAGCAAGGAAGGTTGTATTTTGTAGGGAGCCATTTGCTCATGATCATCATAATTTTTTCTAGTGCTGATAACGATGCATACTGGTTGGTTTCTGCTCTTTCCAATGCAATCCATCGATATGCTCAACTCTCCTTTTTCTCCTTGCCTCTGCTCGTTTGCTTTACGCCAGAATTCTTTAACTTCCTCTCTGTGAGGAGTTGCAAGCAATCATAGCAAAAGCAGAGTGGAGCGGCGGTGGCAGAGGTTGAGCAAACCGAAAATATAAATCACTCAAGAAAGAAATTCCATTGGTAAACCGCACGTATTTATTTTCCCTTCCTCTTGCTTCCTCCTTCCTTTGGTGCTTGGGGCGGCATGGCAGAGAATTTTTAGTGGATTTGTTCGCTTGTCGGTTTTCGCTCTCTTAATTACTATTTTACACCGGGAAAACATGCAAAAAGGAGAAAGGGAATTGCACTAATTTTCTTTCCGTCAAAAATCATACCGCACACACACAATGTACAGTATGTCTCGTGCATAATATCCCTTTGATCTTTAACGTTTCTAAAATGAAAACGGAATATAAACCGAAATCAAATTCAAGACTTTTGAGGCATTTTTTAGGCGAAAACTAGGCCATTTTACATGTTAAATAATCACATTATTTCCAAATTCATTGTCTAACATTTGTCCGGGAGGATAACGCCACCTTTTTAAAGTAGACTCGTCAATAGGACACGTAGTGTGAAATCCGTCGTGAAACATAAGCATATTTTTGATGAGCTGTTAGTCGTTTTACATCAACATAAAATAAAGAGTATTATGAAACAAAAGCGAAATTTATTATACTGAGAAAATTAAGCACAAATTTTGGCCCATTACGAAACAATCGGGTGAAATCGTTCTCAAACAACCACATTCGAATTTTCGACCGGGACATAAATACACACAAAAGAATGCGAGTGACTGTGTCTGATGTGGCACGCATATGTATGCACATATATTATGCATATCTCCATCAATAACACGTGCATTAAGAGACACTGTCACAGACAAGCAGTCATTTTCATTCTGGAGAAGAAAAACACCGTCTCAAGTCACAGACATGACATGGTTGCACATGCAACGTTTCCATTCACCCTCGCTCGCACTCCAACCGTTTTTACCGTATCAAGTGAAGTGATGAAGTTTAACTGGGAGATGATACATGGCGACTTTGTGTGAAATTTATTCACCCACCATCACCACTCGTCGGTTGAAAGCATTTCTGACAACCCTTCGGTTTTAAGTTAAGCAGGCAAAAACGAGACGAGGGACATTCACGAGCAGAGCAAAAAAAAGTATTCGTGCTTACACATAAATAACCATGATGATGTGGTCAAACAAGGAGACCAGAGGTAGTGCACACAAACAAAACTGTGGCAAAGCAAAAAAGCTGTGCTTCGAGAAAGCTTACAGCTAATAACAATGAAATCTAGATTTTAGATCCATTTATCATTATCATTTCCACTCCAAGCTGGACAAGCAAACAAAAAAACTCTTTCTCCTTCGGTTCTTGTAGTTATTTATTTTTATTTCATACCTAGCTAGCCGTCAATAATACAAAATTGGTGACTGTGGTGCACTGCTGCTTTCATAAGTAGCATTCGATTATAATAACCATCATCATAATAATACGATTACTACACACACTTTGCCATCATCATCATTATATTATTAGAATACTTGTGTCTAACTTGGGTGAGTATAACTATTGTAATTGTAAGTAGCATCTACTTTTTCTGAATAAAAAAGGAGCAAACTCATTGATCATAATTATGTCTATTTAAAAAGAGCCCAATGTGAAAAAAAACTCGCTTTGGTTAGCTTGTTTCAGCTTCCTCTTACTCTACCTTGTCGATAAATGGCATTTAAGTATTTAGACATTCATCATTTTCATCATCGTCGTCTCTCGGACACTCAGTAGCATTTGGCTGGTCATGTTTGTTATGTTACATAAATATGTTGGCTGTAATGAATCTATCAGTGTCTTTCTGCTTTTCACTATAAATCTTTAAATCAGAAGTTGTTTATGGTGCTTTTATATATGTAATTCCTGTGCAGCTTTAAAAACTATAACCAATAGCAAATCCTAAAATTCTAACACTGCACCTTTACACAGTTGCGAAAAATCCCCTCCGCCCCTTTACCACTCTACCCACTTACCGCTATGCCATTTTAACTTGACCCCAGTTCAGTACGTAATTTCTTACATAAAGGCCTTTCAACCGTACATTCAGCCGGAGCTATGTTATATGTGGCTGTATAATACGTCATTTCTTATCAGAAAAAATGACTCAATTTCATTTTGGCAGCAAGATATTCTTGTGTTCTCATTGAGAAGAGAGTGGTAAAACATCAAGTTGGGTAAAGCGCAGTGGAAAAGGGGTGGTGGGGATTTTCTGGTTCCGAAGTTATGCTAGCCTGCCTGTCTGCATCAGTTTAGTTCAGTGGCAAATCTAAGTAATACAATCCTCACCAACAAACACGATAATAATCGTTTCTTCATACCACTAACTACTATGTAGTTATTCTATACAAACAAATGTTATAATAATAGGCCCTGGCATACAATCACAAATATTCAATCAACATTATTATTGTGATTACTCAGGTATGGGTCGTGCACTCTTTTTTCTTTTTCCCGTTGCAGCAGTGTAAGGAAAGTGCAAAGTAAAGCAGAAGCAGTACAAAACAAACAAAAAAACAAGAGCTATTTAGATTGATTGTTATTCGGTTTTTCCTTTTTCTTTTGTATGTATGTGCTCTTGTACTCGTTCTTTTTCTATCACATCGGCCATTTTATTCATATTTTTACAAAAACCAGGTAAAATGTTTTTGTGATGTTTGGAGTTTGAGGCGAAGGAAAAGCTAAGAAGGAATATTAAATGTAACCGTTGAAGCGGTACGCCGGAATTAAGTATGCATGTATGTTATGTACATACATATTTTATGTAATACGGTCATTTTCTTGATAAGCCGGCAAACACGGTCGTATTTTGCTTTTTCCTTGGTGGAAATATTTTTTGGGAAAATAATGAAATAGAGTGAATTATTTGGAATTGGAATGTCTCTTGTAACAGGGAAACAGTTAAGTGAACATGGTTCCAGTTGTGTTCAACATGGAATTCTACATGCGTCATCACATCGACCAGCAGCTATCGTATCGTCGCTTGCTCGGTCGTTATGTACTTTGTTTATTGTGCTTTTTCCTTGAACGTACCAATTTTTTACCGGAATTTTCTCTCTCAATTTTTCTTGTCATGCATAACATAACGAAGCGAAACCACTCCAGTAATAAATAAATTCTGTGGTTGAAAAGCCACCAGAAAAAAGATTGTCAACTGGAATTACCGAGCAAAAGAGGAGAAGCGTATGTAAGTAAAATGCTTGCATCTAAATAATTCAATGTTTTTCTATGTATGTATATTTTTGTAATCAGGGCGGTCAACTAAAATGACCAGAAAAAGTATAATTTCCACACTCACAAAAACGAGAAAAGGCAGACAAAAATTACTTCAATCACATCGATCATAATCAACGAAACGAAAGAAAACAAAATAAAGAGAGAGAGAAGTGCATAGAGAAAATAATATTATCTTTTCTTACCCGTTGAAAGGGTACGCAGCAGCGGCAGCCGCTGCCGCCGCTGCAAATCCTGGGTCGTAAGGATGATACATTGCGGGATAACCCCATCCACTCGTGGGGCCCAATCCTCCTTCCTTCATGTCTGGTAATCCTCCCCCCTGGAGAAAGAAAAAATATACAGAAAATGTATTTATTACTTATAAATAAACAAGAAAGTAGATAGGTATTGCACAGTGCACACATCTTTAGTTCGCTCAACTGAGTAATTCATAGCGGCAAGGGGAAAATTACAATGATGCAATATATATCTGTCTTTTGGGGAAAAAGAAAAACATTCCTAAATACCTACGTAGTGAAGTGAATGGCAATGAACTAAATGCCTCTTTCTTATTTTTAGGTTGCAGACAGAGTGCACCTCATATCTCATGAAACAGCATTCAGAGCAGAAATGGGAAAATATGGTATAAACACATACATTATCTTTTCTTTCTACTTTCCGTTAACATTTACACCGGAACCAGCAAGGCTAAGGATTGAGAGAGAGAAAGTAAGAAAAGAGAACAGGAAACAAATGAGAGGAACGAAAAAGTCTACTTTCATCCATTACATACTTTCCCTTCATTCTCTCCATCGTCGTGGCTTTTGCTTTTCATTGTGTTGTTACACTCACCATCTCACTAAACCAAACACACACAACCATGTCTTATATTAACACTCGGAGCCTTTTATAGTTTTCTTTACTTTTACTGCGTTGCTTTTTCCCAAACCACGTTGTTCTCAATGGGTTTTTCTCTTTGACATCGTGAACCGAACCATTTTTTAACAATTTTACCCAAAGCTGTATTGCAGAGCGCGTGTCGACGCGTGTACTATAAAAATGCTCGTGTAATACAAGAAAGCAATATAATATTACATTTGTTACTTCGTATACTCCTACACTACACTAGCAATAGTAATACACTCAGAGTGCCATTATTATTATTATTATTATTATTATTATTATTATTATTATTTACTTATTTCTTATTATGAATGTCAGTGTAATGGGCTATATAAAATGTATATATTTTTCATTTCTTCTTTCTCTCTAGGCTGCGATTACTTTTCCCAACTCAAACACCATTTCATTCCAATTCAGCACGTCCATTTTCCATTCTATGTCCACCAGATCTTATATAATGCATTGCAATATAAAACAAGTAGTATTATTTCTTCGCGTGATCTGCTAGATTTCGATTTTTATAAAAAGGAGTAAAAGTAAAGCTTGCGTTGTTATAATTTTTAGATATCAACATTGTACGTACATATTTACAAGTTAGTTTGAACATGCCAAGTCTCTCACTCTCACGCCTTCACAATTGCAATGCAAGCTTATGTTTTATACTCAACGACTTTTTGTTGTTTGTGGTGTGTACTCTTGTACATTATTTTCTTAGTCGTTCACGACTTTGTTCTTTTTATTGAACCTGGATAAGTAAAAAACCAAAGAAGGACACAATCATGAAATTATTATGCTTACTTATTTACGTGCAATGTTTATGAGTTGCTACAGACATGCCGATGGGAAAATGTATGCATGAAGTTTACTTCACATGTTCGTTTGTACAAGAAAAGAGGATTTAATGTTATGTAGAGGCGTAGCCAATAACATTTTTTAGACAGTGAACAAATAAAGCACCCAACTTCGGCTTCTACTCTTAATAAAATAATAGTATGGTTGGTCATGTTATTCCACGGATTGCATGCTTTTTGCATGATGTGGTATGTGTAAAATACTATGTCCTTCTTCAGTACAACCAAAAATTAAAGAAAAGAGTAAAAAAATCGAAAATTGCAATTATGTGTAAACTTTTTAGATTCTGTTAAAGACGACTGAATGATTTGGTTTTGAAGACATGAAATGTGACTAGTCATTGAAGTCATCCGGTCACATAGAAATGAGTCGCGTACGTCTAAGCTTCAGCTTGCAGACATTTCACACGTCTATGACAAAATCTAGGAAACTGCTTAAAATTAAAATCAAATTGTGGAGCAAAGAAACGTTTGTTCTTGATTTATGACAAAATCAGCATAATATCTTATCAATGAACGTTTAATATTTTAATTTCAAATACATTGATAAAGAAAAAATTGGCTAAAAAAACCTGTAAATGAAATTAATCAATATGTCAACTGATTTTTACCGATCGGCGTTAAAATTAAAAAAGGCACTAATTACGCTTTAAGATTTTTTTTTCTGTAAGAATAACTTCTACTTTCTTTTAAATAACTAATACCAAATCCCACTGCAGTAGGTTCATTTACTAGATATATAAACAATAAGAACATGTTGGTTACTCTGTTTGCTTGTTTATGAGTGACTTCATCAAAACATGCACTATTTCATTTAATCTCCTCTTTCGCTTTTCTCACTCCTCCATACTCAAATTTAAATTGATGAAACCTCAACGAAAAATGTTAATAATAATAAGACTAACTAACAATAACAATTGAAAAGGGGGAAATAAATCAATTACTCTCGAACCGGTTATTTATACGAAGTAGTGTTCACTTGAAACATTGGAAAATATGTGTCCACAAGCCATGGAGCGCATGCTAAATAAGAATGCAGGAGAATTCTCCTCTGCTCCATTATTATATAATGTTGGTCTTTCGAGAAAGAGAGGAAATGTGTCAGCAAAGGAGGAGATAGAGAAAAGAAAAAGTATGCGTTCCAGGCAGAGATTGTCAAAATATTGACTTTCGGTTAACTAACTGGCTCGTCCCATATCCATTACTTATTCTGCATTTTTCAGCTCATAAATAACCTTAACGCCTGATGTTTTGAACACTTTTAAAATGCATTTATTTTCCCTCTCTCCCTCTTCGCAGCTCATTGTCAGGCGAAGAAAAAAAATTCTTCCTTTTTCTCCTTCTCCTCCTACTCGAGTCATTTAAAATAGAGCACGTCCATAACGGAAAAATAAGATATATTTATATTCCCCAACCAACGATACGTGGCGGATGGTCTCAATGGGCTGTTAAGTTATGGATACAGCATTGTTACTTACACAAAAATTGTTACTTTTCCTCTTTTATTTCACAAAAAAAGAGAAGAGAAAACGACGACCAATCCAAGGTACTCCCTCCTGGGTTTTTTGGGTTTGGGTTTTTTGGGTTTTTTAGGGGTGGGTTGGGTTTTTTACAGTAAAAAACCCAGTGGAAATTGGGTTTTTTGGGTTTTTTAAAATATTAAGTAAAATTATAGTATTGATTAATTAGATGCTTTTTGGTCCTTTTTATGCCTTTGAAAAATTCAAACACTACATTTGCAACAGTCATTGTTCGGGATATCAATTTACTACGGTAGTAGTTTAAAAGTTGATAAAATATATGTTAAAGTTACCATTTGTCCGAGTTACTAACAATTATATTAAATTAAGTGTAAAATTAGTCGTTGTAGCGCAT
>VYYJ01001561.1:0-29239 GCA_021029165.1 Cyphoderus albinus | reverse complement strand
ACTACATTTTATTTTTCACTCGTATGCCCCTTAAATAGATTCAAAGCTAAATAAGTAAAAGTTCAAAGGTAAAAGAAGCCTTTTGCTACAACAGGTATTGTCTGTGTTGTGTGCCAACATTCTCAGTAATGGCTGCAAGGACTACAGGCTTAATTTTCAACGCTTTTCTCTCCAAAAGTACAACAACTCTCTGAGGAGTTTCATCGTCCAACTTTAGTTGTAATAGCAGTGAAAAGGAGATCCGGATTTTTGAACCCGGTTTCTTTTTAAAGTTTTTCTGCTCTTTTAGTTTCGTTGATATGCAGTGTGCATTTGGAGTTAAGTCTGGAGATGGAACCTGTATAATATGGAGCGAATCGAACATATCTCAATTCGCCTTGCTTTGTACATGTACATCTCCGTTTTTGGAAGTAGTCCTTCGATAGTGTAGAGAGGATCCTTTATTTAGCTATAATTTTAAGTTGAGACGTGCACATTGCATTTGAAGCAATTGAAAAGGTCCATAGGTATATCAAAATGAGGTACGGAAGGAGCATGCAGAATAGTTCGGAACAAGGGAGAAAAGCGAGTGAAAAAATAAGTGAATTCAAGTCATTTTATGCACCACGGGCTCAGTAACATAATAATACACTAGCAACCACGTTATTGTTAAACATCCTCACATTCACAGAAGTCCATATGCAGAATAAGGTGTACTTCACGAAGCCAAATTTGACTGGAGAGGACCTATTCAGACATGTATCTTTGTGAATGCGTTTTCTTTTCTTCATCTAGTGGAAGAAACAGTTCAATAGAGCAAGTTTTTCTATTTACCGTAAGTACTATACCGGGCTACAGAAAGAAAACTGAGTTCTCTTGAGTGGATTTGCTGAATCTGATGCATACTACATTGATATAGCGCTGCTCCCTTTATTTCCTTTCCTTTCTCACAAGCACAACAGACCGTATGTTATGTAATGTGAAATGTATGTTAAATTTGTATTAGGTATGTGGTACTTCCCATTATCCTCTCCATCCAAATGAACTACCCAACGTGCATCGCTAGAAAAAGTCAGTGTAAAGGAAGGGAAGATACTCGAGGAAATTAAATCTTTTCCTGTAAGTGTTATCTCGCAGAATACTGAAAAGAAAAGAAAAATACGACAACGAGCTTGGTGAAAAGTTCCAGGAAAGCGTCCAAAAACGACTTATGTTTACCTAATTCCTAGAGCACCACTTCGGGACTGCTGTTGCTCATTCATTCATATTTGTTGGTGGCAAAATGCAGACATCCTTATACTGTCTACGTCAAACACGAACTAGATAAATAATATAGCACACATATGCAGCAAATATGCACAGGTATTTTCCAGTTCTGCTTTCTTTGATATGCCAAGTTTTCTACTTAAATAATATGCTATGTTAATATGCATAAAAAGCAAGAAGAAAAAGGTATCATTGAAAGAAAACAGTTTCAATTTTGAAAAGTATTTATGACCTTTAAACTTTTTTCTACTATGAAGATGGCGTTGCGAAACTTTCACTATTATTATTGTTCCCATTGTAAGTCGGCTTAGAGTTGTAACGGGATTTTAGCTCAATTGCTGAAGCATTCAATTCCATTTACTATGAACTATTTACAACTTTGTTTACTTTCATACAATTAATCATTATATAAATCAGTAAACCTCATCTAGGTAAAATGTTTAGATTAAAATGTGTTATTACTTAAAAAGATCAGAGGAAATAAGTCCGTAGTTCACAGGGAACGTCTACTAATTTAATAAACCAAACATTCGGTTCCAACTTCCGGCCCAGCATTTTTACCTGTACAGATCAGGTACAAACTACCAATTTTCAAGTTTGATGAATCATGCTTCATCTATCCCATTTAACAATATAAATAATAGCTTTCTCCAATGGAATTTCCTGCGACTTTAAAATTAAAGCAATTGCATTGATGATTGTTCCCATTTTCTGTGCAATGTTTTTGAATTGAACTTCCGTTTTTCGACTTGCCTTAGGAGGGAGAGTAAATTGTACATGTTTAATTTTAACAAGCTACTTGGCTCGTCTTCGTTTGTAAACTATGTTCTCTTTGTGACTTGTTCCATTGACCGCATCCTTGCTTTTCCTTTGAAACGGCGCGGCAGCTTACTTAAATTATTTCAATTGTGACACAAATTATTCCTATCTGTTCCTTTCAGTTACCGTAAACGATTTCCAGTTTCCTATTACACAGATTGCATCAATAAAAGTACTGAAGTAGTTTAAGGAGAATGCTGAAACGCCCATTCGAGAACGTTGACTTACTCGCCGTTGTAGAGAAGATGGCTAAATTCAATTTGGGCAAGACTTGAATTAAATTGAGTAACATTTTTATACTGTTATTATCTTGTATATTTCTATTCAATCCGACTACTACGGAACAAAATAATCTTGCACTAGATCCACGAGATTGCGAAAATACTAAGCTTTATAAAAATAAAAATATCCTTTAGAAGGGTTTCTTTCCCATTTCTGTCTTTTCAATATACTTTTTTTGCGCTCAGTCACTCAATTCAAGACTACCAAGAAACGACTGAAAATAAAATAGCCCAGTCAGTAATCCATTTTTCCAGTACCGAAATTGCCCTTCTTGGCTATGTGAAACCTACTTATAATAAACTGCAATTAAATTTCCGAATCTTCTGGTACCAAATAGTGAAAGCTTTCAAATCGCCACAATAAAATACACTTGAAAAAATACTATTTTGAAATTTTACAGTTACCTTTGAAGCCCAGATTTCATGGAGTTTCATTATGTGATCTGAAACAAAACAAAAAATCCACGATTACTTTTACATAAAATGCTTAGTTGGTACTATGTATATGTTTCAATCCAAAGGTATTGTCTAAACATGTACGCATGTTGAAACTGTAAAGCAGAAAAGCTTTCCAGGCAGACTTGCGATAAATTTATGCGGACGGAAATGCACATACATGGATGCACAAACATTTCTTTGGATATAAGAGCACAAAGATAATGGAAGTTGTTTTGTTGATTATAAACTTGTGAAATTATATTAGCATTGAAGAGAGCAGAATACATTACGAAACCTTCAGAATGTTGACTAGCAGTGCCATATTCTTTGAGATTATAATGCAGGACAGATTTTGCCCAGAGTATAGGAAGGACATGAATCTTGTGTAAAATTCCCAACTTCTTCCCTAGCCAAGCGTCTCGCCTCAAAAAAGGGCCAGAAGATCCCACCAAAGACATGTTCAAATGGTGGTTGCAAACTTGTGCCTCAACTCCACCAGTTGGCAAGAAGACACAATTTTGGTGTATTTTATATTGGTATAAAGTAGTAAATAATTGTTCCACTGCATGCATGCAAAACAGACAAGTTTACTTTGTGAAAGAAAGGTGGAAATGATGTTGCAATCCATCTGCTTTCTAACAGCACTTTCCTCTGGAGAGACTTGACAGGCAACAACACACAAAAGTTCCAAGGAAGCAGTGGAACTGGAAGCGTAATAAATATGTACATGGTTCGTTCGTGCCTCAAATTATTCCAAAGAAGTCCAGTACAGAGCGTAAGTATGCTCCCACACAGAAATTCTTTTCTCTGTCCATTATTGTTATACTTTTGAGGTATTCATGATGTAAGCCTCTTACAGAATCAAAATGAGTTCTTTATTCTTTATAATGTGGACGCATACAGACGTCAGAAATATGACTACAGAACTTGCACAAAACAACCGAAATGGTACAAAAGATACAAATATTAATAAGACAGTTACGTACGAACTACTACAAAATGAACGAACTAATGTTATATACTATTATGACCTGCCTATTACAGTGTCCATAAAAGTGTCCCTGTTTTCCTCATCTTCCTCCATATTTTTGTCTCGTCTTGTTTCCTTGTGACGGGAGGAACTTTTCTCTCTCTCTGGCTTTTTCGCATCCTTCTCTCACTCCTGAGGGACCGAGCAGGCCAAACTTCCTTCATATCATTGTGTATCTGAAGAAACTATATCAATTCACATATCGCCCCGGTCACACAATTGTTAAAGCGACAGCACCCTCCACCATCGTCCTTTCTCTTATTTCATTCTCTTTGAAAGGGGCTCCAAACTGTCCAAGAATCATGTCCATACATCCACGTCTATGTATACATAACCGAAATAATGATAATGATAATAATAATAAAAATAATAATAATAATGCTTGTGCTCGTTCTGTCAGTGGAACTACCTAGAAGCGGAGAGTCAAAAGTGAAAACTTTCTCTTTTGTACGTAACCAGATAGACAAGTTGGGAATGCAGAAGTGATATTTCTTTGGGAAACTACATGAAATACTACAAGCCAGCAATATTCTTTAAACGACATACAGCTGCAAAGAAAGGAAGCCATTGATGCAGTGTCTGTGCTGATGATGACTACTCTAATATTTTCCCATTTCACGCGGAATTCAAAGTCTCTTGCGTCATGTGTGCTCGTAAGTGAGTGTGTCGTCAGTTGTTCCCCCTATCTTTTATCTCATCTGATAGCACTCTGTATGTGGGACGTGTTGTTCTTATTAAAGGAAGGTTTTCTAGATATTCCAGTTTTTGATCATGTCTGTCCATTCCTCCTTTCTCATCTCGTCCAGTGGCACTCATGTGACTAGTATGACATTACTAATAGAACACCAACTTTTAAGGCGTGTACAAGTATTTTCATCTATTGTCGCCCGATTGGAATGGTACCCTGCAGGTCTGAACAACGTTCATATTACTTCGCTAATATAATAAGATGTTTGAACGATTTTAATGACCAGAATAGTTTGAAGCGTTTCACTTGTGAAAAGAGACCTTTTCATTTATGTCACTCGTTTCGGAACCTCTTTTGTATCCTTCCACCATCACTAGTTTATTATGATACATTTAACGGTTGACATATCAAATCATCTTGGTCACATACAAAAGAGAAATAGAGATACATTGAATTGGCAAAGCCTTTTAGTAGCACACCGCCACCACTACGACATCATCGTACCAGCAGCCACCAGCACACCATACACACACTCACACAAAAACCAAAACGGCTTTTTACGACTTTATAGATCTCATAAAGATAACAAAGTGGAGTTTTGTGTCACTATACAACCACTCATAAGCTAGAAATGAGGCACATCTATGGATGGAGCACAGAGCAGTCTACAAGCTCTGGGACCCTTGACTTTGTTTGGGTCAACTACGGTGTTGTAGTGTATTCTCTTAAAAAGTTTTTCACTTGAGAGTACAGGACTCTTGTAGTACATCATCATCTTTTAAATGACTTACGTACGTAAGGACTTTCTTGGAAAAATATGTGCATGTAATACCAAAATTGCACCAATACATTCACAGGAAAGAAAATAAAAGAGTGAACGAGCAGCCCACGAACACAACCTCCGCAAGGAAAAGACAGGGAAGCACGTGTACCATTTTTTCCAGTTGACAAGAATGATGTATTATAATACGGTATTCCCAGAAGAGAGTCAATATAAAAAGACAAGACAGAGAAAGTATTGGCTTGTCTCCTTTTGTTGTGTAATAAAAAAAGAATCGTGGTATGAAAATCATAATGAAAGCACGTCAGGTTCTCCTTACAGACAATGATGGCTTTATTTTTCAAAAGCAGTTTCATTTTTATTAAAAACATGAATGCAAGCTAGCACATTTCTTACATATTTATTTCGGTGACCTCAACCTAAAGCTTTTTAAAATCAAATTTTTTGTGTTTATCTGGAGTAAAAGTAGGTATGCACGAGAAAAATCATTACAAGCGTTGTAAATATGAGCACCGGCACCGGTCTCATCTATTAATATGTAGGTAGGAATTACATAAAGGAGTAAAATAATTTTCTCCTGCAAAAAGACGATTTGCAGTGTAATGTGAATGGTAAAAGCAAGCCGCAAGATGAAGAGAGGGAAATTGTGCTCATATTATTTCTCCAGCACTTTTAACTTCCATTTTCATTACAAGAGTGAAGGACTCTCTTTCATATTGTAAGCAAATATTCCATCCATTTTGGTTATAATAGGAAGCTGGTTGCTGGTTTTCCTGTCCAGCTACAAAGCGTGGCTGCTAAAAAAAAATTTGAGAAATGGAAGCAGAATAGCTTTTTTGTGTATAAAAGTTGAACTTTAAGACTCCTACGGTTGAGGCTCTCTCAAATTACTCCATTCGAGAGGCACTGCATCACATCCTCGGTACATAAGTTTCCATAATAGTTTTTTAAATGAGATTTTTTAAAACAAGAAAAATGTATTCAATATAGGCAGCATTTCGTGCTCGAATATAGTACCCAAATTGGAAAATATATGAATGGCCGTAAATTTCCCCACGTTATGATCTACTCCATAATAAAGGCCGTTCCGTAAGAAACAACTGCGAGACTGCCACCATGCACCATGCCGCACTACTTCATTATTGCGCCTTTCTTTTTCCACTACTTGGTGGAGTGAATGTAAATACAGAGTGCAATAAACTGAGCGCCGGATAAAAAGACGAAAAAATGAAGTCTGGAGCTTCTCCTCATACTGGTTATGGTGGTGCATTTTCTCTACCTGAAACACATCTCTTTCACAGCGTATTGTCATTACTTGTTCTGTGCTGCTTTCTGGAAATAATCGGAAGCAGAAGGACAAAACATTTTTATATGTGTACGTTGATGTACCGTGCTCACCACTGTTTGAAATGAAGTTCCAACCTCAAAGAAAGTGAATAGAATTTGTTACGGTAGAAATGATTTCGTTCAGAAAAGACGTAGTGTGCTATGTCATCTCTCTAACGCCCGATGTGGGCAATATGACAATATCACATACATCGAAGATACGCATGCACTTGAGCGTGTTTCGTACTGTTTTTCTGTATAACATGCCCACATTCCATTTGTGGTCGGCCCCGGTCCTTTACGAAAAAAGTTCTACTCAAAGCGCAATGATGTTGGTGAAATGAATTGGTATTGTTTGGAGGAAGAAAGTCGCTAAGTGTAGTGCATCAGCAAGTGTTGGGAAGTGAGATTACCCACTCTCGCCATCATTCCTATTTTCCACTCTCTCCTTCACTTCGAGGTTTTACTTAGGTCTAAACAAAAATAAGCCGCACAAGGGAGTATTTCTTTTTCTCTGTGTGGAAGCCGCACTCAAGTTCGTTTGTACTGCTTTTCCTTTCCCCGTCGAAGAACTCATTGCGAGTTGAGAGCAGGAGGAATAAGTAGGGCGTGTTGTTTCCTGACCTAAATTTTTTCGGCGTTTTCTTAACGTAAATCTATATGATGAGTTGAGATGTAAGCTTCGGCTCGAGTGCCTCTGCAAGCGTCTGCTATTCCCATTCCCGGCACATTTCATCGTATTTCGTCGGGCACACAAAATATGAAGTTATGCGTTTCAGGTCCCACAAAGATATGAACTACAGAACAATAAGTTAGGTAAGCATGAACGAACAACTCTTCATAAACAGCGTCTCTTTCATCTCGTTCTTTTATCCAAAATTGAGACCTAAACATTTGTAAAGTGAAATTGGAAATCATTAATCAACTTCCACTTACTGAGTAGATGTATAGAGTGGGGGAAATGAGAAGCTGTCAGGAAGAATGCCGTAACTTTATTTTTAGTCTGAGAGAAAGCACCCAGACTTGCCTTTGCCATTCACACTTCGCATTACACTAGAATCTACTAGTCTCAAAAGTTGTGCCTTATTGACGTTGAATCATTGGTAATAAGTAGTGCAATGGGTGATGTAAGTAATGAACCAACTTTTAAATAGTGCGAACAAAGCAAACTTTTTTCTTTGAAAACAACGTTCACAAAAACTGTGCACGTTATGACCACATTCCCATAATAAGGGAACGAACCACTCTGACTGACGGCTTCATGCCGCTATGCACTGCAACGATGATAAAATAATGGATGAGCATTATGAAATTTGGTATTTTAATATTAAACAGGAAGGCAAAAAGAGAAATCAGAAAAGCTTTGTGAATGGATATCACATGATGAATAACGGTTTTATGAGGAAATCTCATACACGCTGGATATCTAAATTTTTATGAGATTAAAATTCATTGAGACGAATTTGGATAGTTTCAAACTAACATGGAATGTTTTGGATTTTGAGTTTCACCCACACATTTCATTCACAATATGCAACCGCAAAACCACAACACTTTCATTTTCATTTTAAATAGTTTTTCCTCAGGCTTTTGGTACGATAGTTTGAACCTAAAAATCTACTTTGCCTGGATTATTTTCACTGATCTTCAGTAGTAAAAGAACTAAAAATTTCAGCTGGTTACATCAGACAACCTTTCAGCAACCTATTGCATTTTTGGCAAGTGTCACCTACTATCTATTATACGATTAGGTTTGAATTTGAACTAAAAGATAAACAAAATCAAATCCACTATTTCCGTATACTAAACCAAATAATTCAAGCCGGGGTCTCTGGCAGTTATAAAAGCTGCTGATTTTTGTTTTTATTTTCAGGAGCCCATGGTAAATTCCAAAGAAAAGGAGATGAACTCCTGTGCCGAACAATACTAATTGACTCTGATTAATTACCGACGAACAAAATAAATGAGTAAGTGATATGTTTATTCACAACATCTCAAAGATCGGTTGTCACTCTGTAGTTAGGAGGTTGAGTTTTGATTCAAAGCATCCATCACTTTTACTTTTATAGTCTTTCTGTGGTCACACACGGCTATATCTTGTTTTTCATTCCTTCATTTTTTTGCAGTAGTCTGGTGGAAAGTGAATTGTAGGAAAACGTAATGAAAAGGATTTTGTTCCCAGACTTCATTAAGAAGAGATCAGGTGTGAAGCGGTCGCTGTATTCGTCTATGTCGTATTGATTGATTATATTGCATTAGTCTAAAGTCTAGTATAAATCCATGCAGTTACCGGTCAATGCTTAGTCTTGTGGCTATTATTAGTTTGTTGTGTTGTGCCCGCGGAACGAAATATGTAGCTAACGATGATGCTAGTAAACGTCCCGCATTTATCACATTATAAACGTCGATTGATCGACAACCTAAGAAAGTGATGGATAGCACAAAAGAAATTCCGCTTCAATGCAGTATTCAATTTTGTCAGTTGCTCCTCTGCTAGAATACTAGTATGTAAAACCGTGACGGTGAAAGAAAGGCACTGAAAACAATTTAATCAGTCATTTATTGACAGGTAAGCAAAACCAGATTCCTGCAGCCACGACTCGAACCTATTGAAACAACGTAAAAATCTGATTTTTCAAATTCCAAGTGAATAATATTGCTTATGTAAATACCAAATCGGAAATTGAAAGATTGGTTCATATAACATTACCTGGTTGCATCTAACTGTTTTATGCTATACCTACTCATGAATCTAAATATGAGGTATTTAAATTGAGGTTGAGGGTATCTTGGGAAGAAACAAGGGATAAAACTGAAAAGTAAAAGAAACCACTTTAAGATATTGCATTCGGCCAACATCACCAGTTTGCGGTTGTGTGGTGAATGTTAAGTGAAACTTGTGTGGGTAATGGGTTCCATCCATTCCCAAGTCCCCCTATTGCAGCCTGCTGAAAACGTATGTTGCCTCATACATTACCGTGATTAAGAAATAATATGAACTTGCATGATGTTCCGGCATCAGATTTGTTTCATCCAGTGAATGCATAATGGTATGTAATAGTTGATGCAACATTGCAATTGTACGAATGTAAAATACCTCTCTGATTGAAATTTACATATCCTGAAAAAGGTCGCTGAATGACTTTCACCGTCGTGATTCCAAAGAGTACAGCTAAGGAAATTATGCTATTTTTTCATTTTCATGAGACACCACGCGATATACCGATATAATGAAAAGGGATTGAATTTCCAATTCCTGTTAATGCAGAGTTATGGTTGATATCTTAAGAATAACAATGAGGATAGCATATTTTAATTAGATATTGATGCTAAGATGTTACAGTCACGTTCCTGACCGTTCTTTTTCTGCGTTTATGGTAAATTAATCTATCTAAGTTCCAGCAGTAGAAGATCGGAATGTAAGGGTTTGGAATGTGAAATTAGTTATATGAAGAAGAAACAATCTGCATTCATAATTTATCAAGTAGCAGAGATGATTTTCTAGTTCCTGCACACCTTTCCTTAACATTACAAAATTTTACAAAGATGCACGAACCGAAAATCCAGTAGCAGATCAGAGGAGCTGTATTTATTCTCTTCACCTGTCCGATATTGGATTTTGCAGTGGAGTGTCCTTATGAAGTTGTAGGAAGGAATGATTAAATTAAATCTCTGAATGCCAAAAATGTAAGCCAGGCTCTAGCGAGGAGTAATTTTTACATACCAACATGCTACTTAGGTTTAGCTTTCTACGCCGTATAAAATGAGGTCGCAAAGGATTCTTATCATTGTCCCGGCTTAACAATCTTCAGTAACATGAAATTCCCTGAATGGGAGTTAGGAGAATACCGCCAGTCCACTCTTAAGTACAAAATTCTATAAGTCTAGGTGTCTGCTCATGCTGTGCAGCCACGGGTAGAGTCACAACGTAATCATTGAATATTGCAATGACAGTGGCTGCCGTTTAAAAAGAAAGACGTGGCTCAGGATTTCTTTCGTTGCCTGCCTTGTTCTGAATTTGAATAACATGGAAAAGGAGCTTAGAGAAATCGTTCTTTCCCTAGGTAGTATTAATACTAACCATTGAGTAAATAAAACAAGAACGGGAAGTGCCTTTGCCGCTCCTGATATTCCTTCGTCTCATTCTCCTTTTCTCATTGAATCCCACTTCTGCCGCCTTAACTTTTGACAGAATCCTCACTTTGCTGTGAAAGGTAAAACGTAGGCGATAAAAACGGTGTTGTTGTTGTGTTTTATTACAAAAGCTAATTCAACCAGCCTTTACAAATAACTAAGTTGCCTGCTTTGCCTTCGTCAAGTATTTTCGTGTGATTTCCAGTAGAAATCGGAAGCAAGACAATAAAATAAAACCGCATAAACCCAAATAGAGAATTTAATATAAAAAATTTATCTTTGAAAGCATTGATTGAAAATGCTTTACCTTGAACATAAAATTTGACATATAATACAGCCCGTAAAGTGGATTGATTCTGCCTTGCCAGAATTATTAATAAGATTGGAGCTTCTCTGTATGAATGGATACCACGTTTAAGAAAAAGCTTACATTTTACTAGTCAATAAGTTTAAAATAAGTTTATTGGGAAAATGACTGCTAGAATTTTTCAATAATTTAGATAGAAGCTAGGAAAGCAGGGAGGTGGTATTTCTTGAAAATTCACAGTCACAGTCGAGAGGAAGGATGAATTTTCCATCCCTTTGGTGAAAGTGTCAATAATTGATTATTTGAAATAAGTTACTTTCAGACTTCTTTAACTTAAAAATCTTCACCTTTCCTCTGGGTCCATTGACTTAAGTGAAACCTGTTTGTGTTTAGTTTTATCGTCAGCGTTGCTACAAATATTAACAATATTTTCTCCTTTCTCGACAGAAAGAAATTTGTTGAAGGTTGTAGAAGGAATGAGCGTCCTAAATCAATAGGACTTGGCTTGGGAGTCTGGACTGTCTAAAGCTATATTCTAGTAAAGTTTAATTCCGACATCCGAAGTCAATTGGAAAACGATGAAAAATGAAATAAAGCAAAGGGGAGTTTGTCGGCGTGTTAAATCTATCTAAAGTAAAACGACTGGTGAGAGCAGCAGAAACATAAAAACATTTTGTATTTGGATCCACTTTCCAATCGACGAATCGACGTCGCTTTCCCATTATTGTTTTAGCTTTCACTTTATTTTGGCTTTCCTCAAAGGTTTATAGATCTAACGAGGCAGAGTAGAAGTAAAGAAATTGAGGGTATTCTAACCAATGAAATACTGGAAAATGTCACTTCTTAACTACTTTTAAATATTAGCTGGTAGGAGTTTATTGGAAATTTCCTTATCTTGTTACCTCATTTATTACAAAAACTCCCACACTGTTTCCCACATGTTTTAAAACGATCTACTTCCTTTCCGCCCTTAATTATTGTTAGAGGTATCCGAGACAGTGTATGTATGTAAAGTTTAGCTGCGTAATTGTTTCATTATTTATTTTTTTGAAATAAAAAATCACGCTCTAAGTTTTGATTGCAACAAGTAGGTATATTTGTATAAAAACTGCTTGAACCTGTAGTCTATAAACAGTAAAAACATTTTTGGATAATATGTTGAATTTTATTGACCTTTCTTATTCAGTAGGTTAATAGACCGTTACAAGCAATTGGATCAACCTGAAACAACTGAAGAACAAACAGTTTTACACTCACTTTTAAAATTGTTGTTAAAAGTGTAGTCTTTTTCTGTCACATTATTAGTATACGGTGAAAAACAAGTTAAATATGTGCACCTTTGCGTAATGCACAACTCATATATTTTTTGCTTTTTTTTGCTGCCGTGGACCGGGGAAAGTGTTTGTTTATAGCGGAAGTGAGCAGTCAACTTTTACTGCCTCTTCAGAAGAACTGTTAAACTCACTATCCTTCCGTTTCTGTTGGTAAGACTCAAACTCACTCTAGTTTGCCCTATCATAAATAAAGCACTACATAAATACAGAGTCTGAAAGGAAGTGAACCAGCGGGGCAACTGTATAAACTGGTTCAAATGTATAAGAAGCTGTCAGTATTGTACACGACTCAAAGTAAAGTTAAGTAGTGCAAATGTGCGTGGTACTTAGATCCTACTCTGTGTACGTGTGGTATAGTAAACTGAAAAGTGCAGCACTGTTGGTTTGTTGCGCTTGCAGGTCTAAGCACTGCTTTTGCCTTTCCAGCAGTTTTTTCGTCCCTGTACTCGGAAACCGGACATGGGACCGACATCTTACACGAAAGCTTCCTCGCTCATTTTTGGACATGTCTTCTACATTTTTTTGGAAAATTGTTGCTTTGCCTCTATAATTCTTCGAGGAACAAAAGTGTGTGAGAATTATACAGTTTCCATTAAGCATTCCAGATACAAGCTGTTTCCAGTATTTCAACATGACGCAACAACAAGTACCAATTGTACCAGTTAATTGGAACATGCAATTTACTGCACACTTGTACTAGTTACAAGTAAGTAATAAATAAAAGTGTTATATGACATTATATATTCTATTGAAGTTGAGACTTTACAGAAAATTGTCCTTCAATTACGTTTTTGTCTTTAAGCACGTTTTCTTCTCATAAAAACTTGATTTATACCTACTGCGGTGCTTTATTAAATCCATATTCTAGTATTTAATTTTACCTCACCTACAACTGTAAGGAATATTTGCATTCATAGAAAACCTAGCATGGAAACTTATTGATTTTTTCTTTTCCGAAAATGAAAATAAAGTATCCCGTGTCCACCCCTTCCAAATTATGTTTTAACCAAAAAGTTGAAAAAATGCCAACTCGAAAACGTTACTCACATTTCACGTTGATAAAGATTGCGTTGAAAATAGGAATTGGCATTTCGAAAGAAAATGATGATTTAATTTTTTAGGCAACCACACAAAAATAACATACCTACCTAATATACTCCCGCTGATACATTCTAACATGAACATGCTAATTTGTATAATGTATGCATGCATCATTCAACCCGATGGTTTCTACCAAAGTTTCCTTTCCAAACACCTTTATAAGAAAAAGGACTTGCTCATTGCTAGTTGTTTAATTTTTTGTGACATTATACGCATCGAAAATGAATGGTTTTCAGGTTTGTTTACTCAGTAAATACCGCGATAGAATGCTTATTACGTAGACAAACGAAAAGGCAGAGAAAGTGAGTTGATTCATTATTTCATTATTAAGAAAGAGCTGAGTTCTGAGTTTGACGTATACGCAGTAGGTGAGCCGCTAATAATATGAAAAAAATTCTGTCAGAAAAGTTTGCTTTGATTGTATTACAGAAAGTAAAAAATGGCAAATGGCACGCATTATCTTGCTTTGGCACAATTATAATGAAAGCTAAAGCAAACAGAAGATAGACAGACACAAATAGTAATATAATGACGTAATTGTTTTCTTACGTTGAAATAATAAAAGTAGTCCTCGTAAAGCTCACATAATATCTTCAACTTACTTTCAACCCACTAGTGTAATAAAGAAAAGAGGGCTAAGTTAAGAAAACAATGGATTGTGTGACGAGCATTTCTTATGTCATGTGGTGAGGGTTTGCTCGTAGAGTAAACCAAATAAATATTTCTTCTTTTCTTCCTTAATGGCTGGAAATAACAAAGTTAAGTAGCTTTTCCTGTTCCTCCCATTTTTTCACTTTGTGGCCTTCGCAAACGTCTCGTCAAGCCCAATACAGACCATTTACATTTTAGCTGTATGCTACCACACTAGTTCTGTGTTAAAGGATAAAAGTTAAGAGGAATGTCTTCTGACCTTTTTGTAGACTCGTCGTTCGTTTCACATCAAATACAACATTCTATCGCGACGTGTATACTCAATAGTACGAATCTACCGCTGGGATGCACTAAGAGTAGAGCTCGCTGTTACGACAATTAGGGAGGCAGTCATTTAAAAGGTTTTTTGCATTTTCGTCCTTGTGAGTGGTGGTGAGACGCATCAGTTTACCTTGTCGATTATTAAAACATTTAGACAGTACTCTAAAGGGACACACCTCTCTGTCGGCAATGTAGGGAACGATTATTTAATCAAATTATTAAGCGACTTATTTTTGACCAACCAAGTTCCTCTTCAAATCGTTAATAGTTATGATGCGAATGGAGCATTACAATTAGCATTGCAGGATTTGCAATATAGGTTTTAGTTAAAATATCGAACCTTTTAAGACTGCAAGTTTTTCCACTTATATGGAACGGAAATGTTTTTGTTGATTGAAGCAAAATGAAACGCCACTTTTATGATGCATCTGAGCCTGAGTATTTTTCATTCTGAGATGAATTAAATATTAAAGCAAGAAAGCGTCTTAACATGTAACCTCTCGTCTCTATCGACCCAGTCACTGAGCGAAAGAGTGTCAGCTGCCACTAAGAGTGAAAGCAAAAGAAAGTGCACACTCTTCTGATTCATTAAATTGAAAAATTGCACATCAATTGGAATCTATATAGGGAAAGTCAAACGTAGAATTATATTTTTTATATGGAAGAAGAAATGTATGTGAACATCACAGAATCAACGAATAAGGATCCAAATTGTTTCACTAATCAAGTCGTCGTCTACAAAATTCTCAAGCTATTCCTTACGAGAATAATTTTAAATTGATTCTTTACGATTGCTGAACGAAAACCGGATCAACACGACATCGCATCAATTTATGAGTGTAACTTTGTTTGCTCGAGTCTAAATTATAATTGTGAGTATCGCTGTATGCACTGAGAAGAAGCTAAAAGATCTTAACTTTAGTGACAATTTCATATTTCATCCCTTCTCCTTCCAGGAGTTCCATATTGTGTCAATTTAATGCATGCTTTGTGAAAATTTTAAATTGTTTTTATTAGCATATTACTGCATTCCTGGTTTATTAATAATAATGATTTAATGAAGAGATACTTGAACTTATGTCAAATAACTAGTTTATTTGAGTGATGCAAAACAATGTACCTAGTGACTAGGTAAATTTTATACGCTTTGTGGACATTCAACAAATTTCTAACACAATGTTCAAGACTATATCATCCTGAGGCAGTCGAACGTAAAGTAAAAGTATTACGGTTCACTATTCATGTGGAAGAAGTATAAAACGAAAGTTTAAGTAAAACAACCTTGATTGTTTTTTGTTTGGAACTTGAGAAAAGAGACAAAAGAGCACGTCATTCATCCATTAAACGGCGCATTGTCTGTAATAATATGAAGACATCCATATCTTCCGTTCCATCATCACTGGCATTTATTTTCTCTCGTTCTTTGCTTTTACATGTTAGCTTTACCACAAAAATGGACCCAAGGCCTTGTTGACGGCGACGACAAGGATTCCAATATTTTAGTAAGAGACTTATTCCTTTGCTTGTTTTAGCCTGCTTTTACTTCAGATCAGATATAGTTGAGTGAGACATTAAAAAGACACAAAATCCGTATCTGCGGTGGCTGCTTTATTCTACTCATCGAGTTTGGCAGAAGCATTACTCAAATTTTCAATGAGAAGGAAAAGTCCTCAGGTCCTTTAGGGATCTGAGTTCGCATGTGCTGGATTCTTTCTTCCTGGCAGCCTTTCATTTTTTGGAAAAGGAAAACTGAAAAAGGAGTAAGAATATGAAAAACTTGTGAGAATGTTTTGTATAGAAAGGTTTCATAGAGGAGTTTGGGATGGCTGCAATGTATGATTGATAGCGGTAATAATAATAATCATGGAAGAAATATACAAACAAGAGCCAACAGTATTGACAATGCCAAAAGGAAACTGATGAGATGGAATGATGTTGGTAAACTGGTCTAAAGGAAATTCTTGTGCACAAAAGTATGACAAATACATTATTATCGCTATAATATTTGAGGAAAGTGGTGGGTGGTTAGGTGTAATGCATAGGTAGCATCTACGTGTGCTTTACGTGTGATCATGTGATGAATGAAAGGCACAAGTACGCTTAGGTATATTACTTTATCAGGAGCCAACTTTTAATAGAAAAGAAAGGGGAAAATGCTTTTTGTTGACTTTCATCGACAAAATTGTCGTCGTGACCGCATTTTTTCCTGCACACATTCTTTCGCCTATATCCGGTCTCTTTTCCTGAACTCATAAAACGAACTATAGAATTTCTAAGCTTAAAGTTATGGAAGAAAGAGGAGAATATAAAGAGGGAAAGATGAAGCAACGCAGGCGATAAGTTGACGGAATGAACAAGGTGAAAGCAATATATTATTTTTCTCGATTCCACTTGGTATTTTTTTTCTTCTCTTTGGACGGAATCAACGGAGATCTAGAATTGAGCCCCTCGCCGTTCCTCGTGGACTACCACATGAAGCACTTGTGCACAAAACTCAAACACATCATTTTCTTCTTTCGATTCTTCATTTCTCACTTGTCTCGAAACGCCGAATGAATCAGCACTCAAGGACGTTCTAACATCTCTCAACGTTCAACTGATGTGCAATATATAAAATACTCTACTTTTATTAGTCCTGTCTTTCCCATGATGAAAATGTAGAAGAAAGGAAAAAATAATAAAAAAATGTTAGAAGCTTCTTTCTTAGTTCGCCTCTCAAATGTTTTTTTTCTCTTTTCTCACAGCTATAAAGCATGAGAGGAACGGGCGCCCGTTTTCACTACAATTTATACAATAAGTAGTTCCGATGAAGATGATTGACTGTGGTGTTATTCCTGTTCGAAATGGGAGCAAAGACAAATAGAGGTAGAGCAAAGAAGTGGCATTCTCCAATGATCGTTTTGTTTCTCTCCTATTGAGTGGGGATGTTAGTGGTGTTGTAGTATACTTGTTCACCTACTTGCTTCCATGCACTAAAATTTCATTTCATCCCAGATCAAGCAAGCGTACAGCATGCAGCAGCGTTCGTTCGTAAACAAAAAATATGGTTTCAAGTGACCGGAGTATAATCAAAAGAAATGGAATAGCGAGGGACAAATGCGACTTATTTTCTCATGCATTATTGTAGCGACGTAGTCAGAGTAAACTGACTGACAATGAGTTACTGCTACTACTATTATCATTATCTCAATTATACAAAGTAATTGTTGAGAGTTAAATGCTGGAAGCAGTTTGTGTTTTTCCATCAGTTGTAAGTTTCTCGGCCAAGTGAACGAAAAAGGGTTTCGAAAACTGTACAGGCCTGATGCGGCGGTAAGCGCTTATAAAAATAAAGAGTAGTGTCCCGCAGAAGTTTCCTGTCAAACAATCCTAACAAATTGTTAGAAATGGTTGAAAAAATTATTGCCAAAGTTTTTTAACACAAAAGATTGCCAATTAACTCTCAGTTCTCTTTTGATGACAGTGAGAGCAGGAGTGTAACGAGTGTCTTTGTATGTGGAGGAAACACTTGAAAGGAAACTTTCCTTTTTATCGATGAACAAAAAAGAGCGTAAATGAAATGAACAAGGAGAGAAACTTTCTCCTGTCTACTGAAACGGGGAACAATCAACCACATTTACCGTTCTGGTCTTGTCCAAGTAAGGAGGAAAAGAAAATCGTGGTGAAGTACTGAGATCACGCAGGAGGAGGACCGTGGAGCTTTCTTCATCGCAGTTTTAACGAAAATATACTGTCAAAGATTTTGATTAATGGCTTTGATTACATATAGATATGGATACATGCATTTGGACGTCTAGGTGTATGTGTAGTCTCCTGAAAGGGTAATTGTTTCAATTTTCAATAGGTATCCTGCTATCTGTACTCTCTTGCTGCTGCTGCTACTGCTCCATTGTTTTTCTCCATGCATGGATTACACCGAAAGTGGTACTAGAGTGCAACTTCTACGATTGCTTTATCGCACAAGAGAAGTACACTGGAATGTTAATTGGGTCGGCTCCTCTAGTTGGTGGTGGCGATGCCATGGTAGAATGCTTGCTGCTTCTGTGAGAAAACCAAAGTGGTCATATTCCATGATAGAAATGGCGATTGCTTATAGATACTTTAACTTTAGCTGTGAACGCATATCACTATTCAGTTTTTCATCTACACTTGACCAGTTACGTGCGTGCAATGAAGAAAGAAAATTTCCCAAGAGACCTATTACAATTTTCATATTTTGAGAGGGAAGCATTCGACGCATGTAGTGAATGTTGCAGACCACTTCTCGATATTGTTAAAAATCTCCATGAATCAAGCAGGCATGGAAAACTTCTCCAGTGCATAAACTTTTTGTCTTGGCTGGAGTAAGCTCCGCCATTCCAATAACTACTACAATTCATATATTTACTTGCACAAGAGGGGAAAATCAATTTTACTTATAATTCATATCAAAGCGCTGTATGCATGCTTCGAGGGTTGTGGCAAGCACTGGAGAAAGTGAAAGACAGAAAGAAAGTAAAAAAAGAAGGCAGCGGCATAAATGTAACATGAAACTTGTAACATTCTTTCATATCAGATAGTAAAGAAATAGACGCATGACCACCATTAGAGTGTCAATGCAATGTCCCTTTTGGGTATTGGCAAATTTGTTCCTCGTTCTTTCATTGCTGGTGATATGAAGAAGATATTAGAGCACTACTTCGTGAGAAGCGAATGAGTTCTTTCGCTGTTGTGTGTGCGCTACGGAGCCAAGGATAACGATGCCGAGATATTCTTTTCTATTCATTGTGCAAAGTTTTACGGGTTTAACTTGTTTGTCTGGATGAAACAGGAGCATCAGCTGCTGAAGTGGCACAATAGTTGCACGACAGAGCAGGAAGACGAGGCAGAGCTCTGATGATTTATGTGGTGATTTGTAGGCTACATAATGGCTTTTAGATTGTACAGCTCTCCCATTCTTTCTTTTTCGCATTGTTTTGTTTTCAGCCTCCACAGTTGTTGCGGCATCATGGCGATATAATGGCTTTAGAAAATCATTTATTCAATACATTATACAAAAACACAATGTGCGTATAAACTATTTTGTATTATTGCAGTAAAATGTTTATCTTTGCGTCACTCTCTGCTTCAAAATTTATTACGTAATTTCGTGTCAATAATCGACTCAAAAAATTAATTATAATGGGAAAAGACAAGCATTTCAATGCTCTTCAAGACTAGCAGTCTGGTGGAGATGGACGAGCTGAAACACGAAGCTGATTGCTTCATGTGTAGCCTGAGGTTAGGTGAATTAAGCTATTTCAGCGATGAAGAGTATTAGAAAAAGTGGCATAGCTTGAGACATCGAACTACAGGCATCTGGGTACTCTTCTCTGGCGACAAGGACTGCGTTTTAGTACATTAGTCTCTTGATACGCCAGCACAACATCGTGGGAAAGCTTAATGCACTTCAAAATATCACCAGTACATATTTAGGTTAGGTGGTTACATGCTGGAGAAAAGGGCATTTCGTTTGAGGCTTATTAACATATTCTCTAGTAAATGATGATGGTGACGAGGACGCTGATGAAAGAAGCATTCCCTCGACGAATCTCGTTTTGCTTCTTGTGCATTTTAGATTTTAACTTTATGTAAATACCAAAGGGCAAGCGATGGAAATGCTTTCGCTGAGTCTCGCTCGTCGTCTTTAATATAAAACCCTCCTTGAGCAACTCATGGGTATCGAATTTTTGAAAACTGAAACATTTCACCAGATTCATTCACAAGTGTTCCACATTCGATCATTTGGCACTTGCTCCCTGTTGTGTGTTTGAAGTTTTGATGCTGCCTAACGGAAGTAGAGAAGGGCTACCACAATATTATTTAAATTCAAACAAGACAAGAATGAATTAGGACCTTGCATTCTGCCGTGCTCTTTGCTATCCATTTCAATTTTCGGAATATAATGCTGTTCTATAAACACCGAGTGGAAATATCTTGCTATCGTTTGGAAAACGTGAAAACCATCACGTTGAAATATCACTGCCGCTTTCTCTCTGCTCTTCTACTCAAAAGAGGCGTATGTTTGAATTGAAACGGCTTGAAATGAAGACAGAGTGCCTCCGGCGTGAACATATCAAACGGGAAGGTAAACATGATGTAAGGATTATAGAAATTGTTAACAGACACTGATCCAAACACCAATACGCATTTTTTACTGAAAATGTATATCTTATATAGCTCTTGCTCTTATACAAGGCAGAGAGTTAGAATCAAATGGGAAAGAATAGTTGGAGCAAGATAAAACACTAAATACCTACATGTATCTATGTACCTGTATCTTGTTTAGATATTATGGACATCCTATCTTTGACTGTAAAGTAAATCCCTTTACATTGCTTACGGGTTTAAGTTGTTATAATGTCATCTGATCTATTAAAAGCAGTGCAGTGAGTCAGGTCGTTTTACAAATGTAAATATATCTATTCAAAATGCTATAATATTGATCGAATGTATAGATATTTTGTAAAATTAAAAGTAGGTCGACGATTTCTGCTCTAGCTTTTACTACTTTCGGATGAAAATGTAATGGAAGGTGCAGTGAGTCTAAAATGTATCATTCTGTGATGCAAAAGGAAAGGAGAGAAAAAGAGGAAATATTGAAAGGGAGAAAGTGGAAGCTTGGCATAATAATGGTGCATTGAGAGTAAGGGTTAAAACATCTACGCGTTAGACAGAATAGCAAGAAAGGAAAACAGACTAAAGAGCATGGCCATCTACGACGATGAACCTCATGTGTGACATTTTCACTCAAAATCAATTTCATTTCATTTTCCTTCGTCGTCTTTTACCTTTTTCTAAGTCAACCACACTCCCTCAATACAAAAGAGGCACTCTTTGGGTGTGCGAGTTGACTTTTCGTGTAAACAGGAGCGTTGTTGAAGATAAAGATAGAAAATTCTGATCAAGGATTGGCACATGTAGGCAAGATGCGTATGGTAGAATACAAAAAGGTATCATGGTTTAGTTTATTCTTCGCAGTGTGCTATCTCTGTTCTCGCCTCCACCCACTTTCTATCTGCTTTCACATCCACCATTCAATCTTTGTATTCAACCAACTATGTGATGCATGCACCTTGTTTGTGACAGAAGCAAATGAGGAAAGTTTTTCACTCCCTTTTCCCACAGAGTGAATATTTTTTTATTTCAATTCAAAACATCGCGAGAATAGTTGCTTTCTCTTATAGTTAGCAAACTTCACTCACAAGTCAAGTAGCCTTATGACATTTTTTTCCTTTCCAAAATTAGATTGCACTTCAGAAGAGAAAAAACTGGACTTACTTTCACGCTGTAGCAAATGCCTGAAGTTTAGGGAATGCTGCGAGACATAAACACCATCGTCACCGAAGGAAGTAGGCAAAAGGCTCCAAATCTCCTCTTCTCCTAAAATAACAAAAGAGCGCCATTTCGTTAGGTCTGGTATGTGGTAAACTATGTACATAGAATATATGTATGAATGTAAAGTTAAGCACACATCAGGCAAATTGCGCTTGATAGTATCGATGAAATGATTAAAACTGCCGCAGGTTAGACCTGGAACCGCTTGATACGGAGGTAGCTACAATACAGGGAGACTGATAAAAGGAGGATGTTGTCTAACGTAGATATTTGTTATTTTCTTTCTGCTACATTTCAAGTCAATTTCAACTTTCATGTTCTTTCGCTGCTACTTCGTGAAAGGAATTCACTTTGGGATACATTACATTGTACATTGGCTGTGTTTGTAGTATACGCTGGAAAGGAATGTAAGCATTTATAGAGTAAAGAATATTATGTTGCCACAAGTATAACGTCGACTCCCACAAAGAATTGTTGTGCATTTTGCTGCTCGAATTGATAGAAAACGAGAGCGGAAATACGTTCCTTCATTGTGTATTATCATGAACATCATCATCATCAGTATGAACAACAAGGGAAAAGTAGCAGCAAGTGCACAATATAACAGAGCATTGTAGTCATTCCCGATCACTATCTTTCGGCAAACAGAAAATGAAATAGTTTTTGCTCTTTTGTGAAATATTGAAAATGAAGCCACTACTACAAAACAAGATACTTCACAACAACATAACTTCACTATTTCTCTTCTCCCTCCTTTCTGACTGTTTGTGTACTTTTCTAGAAGAAATACCAAAACAAATGTACACTGAATACTGATGATGAGGATGAAGAATGTTGAAGATGATGCATGAACCCAGAACGTTACAATTCCGTCTTCCTGCTCCTATTTGCTCGCCCGTTTGCGTGTTGTTTGATGGAAAGATCGCTCGTACACAGAGACGAAAGGAAGAGTGGAAAGAAAAGAGGAAGTTAGCAAAAGCAGAAAATGGCTGAAAAAGCAAAGCCTCGTAAAAAGTTTATCTCTACGTTTTCTTTGTACCGTTGCACTCCCCTTTGCTCATGCTGGTCGAAACCTAAGGATGTAAATAATCATAAATACACACGAAAAACTGCTGTTGTTGGGTTATGAGTGTGCGTATGCTGAATAATAATAATCTTGACCACTCCAAAATTATGATAGTGGTAATAAATGAAAATTGTTCTAGCATTCATTCCTACCACTATTCCCATCTTCCCTCATATTTTTTCGTTACTTTTTCGTTTGATCTTTCTCTAACAGGTATTTCCCAGAAGAAGGAAAAGTTTAAATTCTCTCAAGAATACATAATCGTCAGATCAATTTGCAATTTCATCGGCTCGCTGGATATTAGATATTCTTTATAAAACTACCTCTGAACATTTGTGAATCAATGTTTAAAACACAAATTTCCGCGTAAAATCTAAACGAGTAGTGCATAAATGGTTCTTATGAAGACTTTGATGAAGAAAACTTGCTGCTACTTCATTAATTAGCTTATGCAATTGCGATTCCTGATTTCAATTTCAATTTATCAAAAGTTCTGAAATTTCCCATTGAAAATGTTAAGCATTGTTTAAGTTAATTGGTGACTCAAAACATTAAAAGGACGGCCAATGATGAAGGAAATTGGTTGAGTTCATCTGACACAACTCACCCACTCAAATTAATTTTACTTCCGCAATTTAAATCATCATTTACTTAAACAATCAGATGTAGAAACCTTTGCCTGTGCCACGGGCACCTTTCAACTAAACAAATCATTAGGCGTTTTAAGCTCCGCACTTGGAGATTCTTGCATACAAAACGGAGACAGCTCCAAACAAAATTAATGAGAAAGCAGAATATTACACAATTCCGCGTGAGTACATACATAGTGATGACAAACAAAGTTGGAGAAGGTGCGAAAGAAAAGGGATATTTATTCTTCCGTGTTGGGCAGTTGGGATGCACATTCTCACACAAACGCAGTTCTATTTGGGACAGGTCGGTAGGTATTAACTTGGCAAAGTTTCTTGTTGTTGATAATGATGATGGTGCTGAATAGCGGTGGTGAGAAGAATGGGAGATGCAAAGAAAGATGAATAGTTTTTTTCTTTCTGTACATGCTTACACAAAAGAAGGAAATTCATAATGTAAAGTTAAGGGTATAAAATACTTTTGGCATTTCATCACACCACTTGATCTAGGGTGATCATGCTGCCGACGATGTGACGATGATAAGACTTTTTCATCCTTATTTTCACTTCTCGTAATTTCCTCGTGCTTCCAGAGTACATGCATCTTTTCCTTAAAAAGGTAAAGAAGGACGCCATATACATATGAAATCAGTGGATGAAAGTGTGTGATTTGATGCTGTACGGGAACCTTTAGTACATTTACTAGATCATGTATGGTCATGGCAGGAGCATCACTCATGGCACATACCCAAAAACTGAAACCGAATCTAAAGGCAGAGAAAATAAAGAAAGGAATACGCTCAGTCAGACATAGCCGCACATACGTAGATAGATTTAGATGATATCATTTTGAGAAATACTTTTTTTCGCTTTTCTTTTACTGGTTCATCTTCGAGTGCACCCTTTTCCTCTGAATTGAGTATTCCAAGCACATAGTAACGTGATATGTGTTTATTTGGAAGAATACGAAAGGTCCAAATATATCTTATCTCTGAGATTACATTATGGAACTATCAATGTACATTTACTTTATATAATTCAATCATACTGCCGAGCAGTGTCTTGACAAAGATTTAAGTTACTACAATGCGTGCTACGACGTATGTGCCAATACCCAGGAAATTGTGTGGGCAAGTGGAAACGCTAGTGAAAATGACAATTCTTTTCAATTCCTTCTCATTTTCTCAGAAATAAAATGAAAATGGAGCATAAGATAATACGTACGAGCACTATATAAAATAAGTTTGTGATGATGACGTTGACGATTACAAAAGAGAAAAGTAGACTTGACATGACGATAACGAGAATGCACTAGTAATGTAGTATTTTCGAAGCAGCACTCCAAAATAAACCTAATTGAAATAACGATTGGACGTCAGATAAGTAGAAAAGCGAACTCCATACGTACGTAGGGTGTGAGGCGCGCATCATATTGTCACAGCAAAACGCGTAAAGATTTTCACCATTTATTTGCCAAGCGAAACTAGAAGACTGGGATAGGCGTGCAGATGGAAAGATGCATTATTTAAATCTGTCAGACAAGACGGAAAATTCTCCATCTCTTCATCTTCATTCCCACGATCAGATCAGCCTCTTTGTTTTGTTTGTTTACAGCAGAATAGGACTTAAAAGAAAGCCAGGTGACTGGGTGAATACCATACCACAGTTTTCATATGTGTCTCTGCTTGTGTCATTGCCAATCACAACGCATGACCATGTGACAAGAACGAGTTGTGTCATACTGGCAGAAGTAAGAGAAGATTTTCATTTGAATTTAAATTATATTCCGACGATTCCTTTTCAATTACCACCAGTGCTTCCGTTACTCCAAAATCATGTTCTAGTCCTTTAGACTTGGTCATTTTACATTCATACAGTTTCTTCTGTTTATTATGGGCTACTAAGACAAAGTCCATTTTCTAACAGAAGCTTTCTAGGAAGTAAAAAGAAAAGGCCATGCTTTTTGAAAGGAAATTACCACTTTTAAAACTGTTATTGAGAAAAATGCGTCTGCATTAGACCCTTGTGTTTGCGTCAGGAAAAGGACAGTGAAAGTAAGTGTGACGCATTTAAGAAGGTACATTTGGGAAAAGGTCGAGGTTTGGTTAGAATCTTGGTTTTACGGGGGCGAGTTATTTGTTATCAAAATTTGCCTTTTCTTCGTGAGTAAACCAAGAGAAAAAAGTATTTCTTTCGAACTAGAATAGGGTAAAGAAGTGGGGCTCGTCACAAGCCAAAGCATCTAAATTCCAAACCAGAAAACTTTTTCCTGCACAAGTTCGGTAGTAAATGAATGGGGTCGTTTAGGTTTGGGACAGTTTTGTTTGTTTGGAATATGAGAAGGCATNGCACAAGTTCGGTAGTAAATGAATGGGGTCGTTTAGGTTTGGGACAGTTTTGTTTGTTTGGAATATGAGAAGGCATTTTTCAGGGCTGTATTCACGTAATGCCGTCCGTGCCTATTTCACGATTGGATGCAGACTCCCAGTCGGACTGGGAAAAGAAAAGATTGAAAATATTCCAGTTCAATTGGTTTTTGGATTTCCCTTGGCTCATTCATTCATACTTTTCGGGTGTCTTCTCAAATTTTCCACCAACCGGATGTAACAGCAATAAGGTGAGAGATTGCACATACGAAATATGCACATTGATGTGTTAACAAACGAGCAAAACAAAAATTGGAGAAATAAAAACAGAAACTACAATGCTCATTGCTCGTTCCCACTTTTTCCGCAGTATCACATAAAATGAGTTTGTTTTACTTCGGGTCGTTGTTTTGTCTTCCTGGTTGTACATGACTCGTTGGCATTTTATGACACAACACTTCTGCATGACGCCTACGACTGCTGGCTTGATTTACTTTTCTATGATGCAACCAGCATCTAGTCTCCACTCTCGAGTCCCCATTTACATCCCAATTTAATTCTACATTTACGTCCTGCTTAACCAGTTTGTGTTAGACAAAAATGGTAAGTACATACTTAAAAAGCTATTGGGGTGATATGCAATGGTTTTACAATACGTTTAATTAAATGAAAATATTTAGTAATGTTTCAAAAGATACATCAACGTGATGTATTCAGTAACGTCTGAATCAATATTAAAATGAAGGAGAACCCAGCAACCTTTTAGAAAGGGAAAGCAAAACACAAACCCTAAGCAATTTTCACTAACGCCTGGGAGTCGTGGGAATCTTACTTATTCTAGATAATGTGGGCCTGCTTGCAGTAGTTATTGTTACGTGGTACGAAAGGAAGACAATTTAATCCCAAAAAGGAAAAGTTGACAGGAGTGCATCTTTCCGTTTTTATAGTCAGCATTCAGTTCACTAGCCATTCAGTCAACATTCAGAAACAACTAGGCAGCGAGAATGTTCTTGTTGCACCATTGCAAAATTCATTTTAAAGAGAAAAAATACGGCACTGTTTATCTTCCATACGTGTATATAAAATGTCATTTATCTGAACAAAGCACACAAATAACACCAACAAAAATTGCAAAATCTAACAACATGCCCACTATTATTTGGAGACATGTGCATGTGTGTCTAGAGAGAAAGAGTGTGGGTAGAGGGATTCAAGGGAGTGAAAATTCCCTTTTGGGATGACATGTAATCACGATCACAGGATTTTGTTCCATTCCACTGTTGTTCATCATCACGTCTGTCTGTCGCTTTCAGAAACGAAAAGGGAAAATAGTGAAAACAGTGAAATAGTAGAATTGCTATAAAAAGAGAGTGGAAGAGAATGAGTGAGTGCCACGACATGAATTTGACGTGGCATGTGCATACTGAAACAGTGACACGCACATAAAGCACCACCAACTACCAGAAGCGGCTTTTCGGATCCAGAGCACAATCGCTTCAACATACTCATACTTTGCGAGTCGTAATTCTTTCCACATAAAAAGTGTTTCGAAAGTGTGTTTGAATGGGGAAAGGTGAACCACCGTATATAAAATATCCGTCAAACGAATTTCCCTTTTCCCTGTATGTATTCATATTTATGCATGAACGAGGTGTGCGTATTAAAATGCAAATTGTTCCTTGCATGTACAAATGTTTCAATATAAATAACGCCAAGTCGCTAAATGAGTTTTAGTGACACGGGTGCTTTCCCATTCAGAGAGAGGAACCTCCATTACCAATTGATGTAACGAATTTCTTCGTTTTTGTTTCGCTGCACATTGTATAAACTTAAACCAAATTTCTCGTCGCCTTGTGTAATCATGTATTAAAGAAAGCAAAAATAATAGTGAAAAGGTAGAAATAAAATGTTTTATATATACGGGGTTCTGCTGTGAAAAGTGTGAAACGGCAACTTTGGTTCCCTCAGGTCGGAGCTAAGGAGAAGGAAATCCAATTATATTTACATTTTGATTCAATGTGACTGTGTAAACAACTGGTGTCGTGCTTCTGTCACTAGACTCTGACGATGAGTGAGAATTATGCATGCTTGAACAAGGTAGCTAACATAAAAAGACGAATGTGTGTATAAACGTGAATAGAATTTGCGTTATAGCGGCACTATTATTTTACATCCGCTGCATTTCGACGTGTGTGAACATCAAACTTTCGCGAGTGCGATTTGATTCACTACAAAAGCACAAAGCATTTCATTTTTATGCCGTATTAGATTCATGAAATAGGACAAAAGTATGAAGTAAGAATTGCAAGCAAGAAGTAACAGAATTACACAATTGCAAATTGAGCTAATAAAGTCTACTTTTTCTCTGTCAAAAGCCACCCATCGTTATTTGCAGTTGCACTTTGAACTTTCACCAGATTACATAATCTTACAAGACACACATGAACGCACACGCTGTATAGTCGAATGGGCAGTTGGTTGTTGCAACCAAGAAGATTTAATGTTCAACGCTTGTTAAACTTCGTTGATTCTGGAAATTCTCAAAAAGCGAAAAGAACCAACAAAGTAACAGAAAGGAGACTCTGTCTCAAACTGTCTAAAATATCTGCATTTACTTACTTTTTTAAAAATTATGGGGCGAAGCTGTAAGAAGGAAATGAAATTTGTGATGATGAGATAAAAGTTGACAACAACTGCTATTGCAGGTAAGGATATAGTAAAAGGAAAGGACGGAATGAATGCGTTTAGGCCGTTAAAAATGAATTAATGCAAAAATTTTACTTAGAAGACATGTGTTAGTTTTCTCATCACGTTTTCAAAATGGTAGAAAAATTCTAAAAAATTAGATACAAAAACGTGTTGTAAAGAAGCGAGATGAAAATATCCTTGCCTTTATTTTTTGGCTACGTAGTCTTCGTTTGCTGATCAATATATTTTCTAAAATGTTCCACATGTAGTAACTTTCATAACGCAGTTTCAAGTTTTTTACAAGACATCAAATGAAGAGTTCCTTAATCGTGCTATATAAATATAGTGTGCAGACTCACGTCCTAGTCATAAAATATTCTGTCATCGTACACGGTAGTGAAAATGACAAAAGGATAAAAGTTTCTTTGAATTTTAATTTATTATTATCAAACTAGCGTTCGGCCCGAGCTTATGGTTTCTCTGCAAATTTACACATTTTCACTCTTGTTAAAATACACTGTGAGATTTCAAATTATGAATTCCATTGTGTGTTCCGTAACAAGGAAACCCACCTTCTCCGTACTCAAGTGTTTCGTCAAAGTGAAAGGATATAGTTACTTGTGAAAATAATACACATGTCACTTTGTTTACAAGTTGTATAAATATTACTGCCACAAA
>VYYJ01001560.1:0-29256 GCA_021029165.1 Cyphoderus albinus | reverse complement strand
CGTTATGATGGTTTGTAATATTTTTGAGTTTCCTTTGTTTCTTTAGGCTAAGCCGCAGCGAGGTAACATGCAAACCTTCAGTGACAATGTTCGATTTGCTCTGGAACAACTAAATGAGGAAAATTGTCAGATCGTCATCGTCTTTATAGGAGACGGGGGACGGGAGTACTGTGTTAAGAAAGAAGCAGAAATTTCGGTAAAGTCACTTACTTCAATTATTTAATTCAATGACTAATTGAAGAAGGATTTAATTAATTATTGAATAACTGTGTTAGGTCGGAATATTGACACAATGTGTCAAAGAGACAACACTGACGAAAGCCGTGGAAGGAAATGGCAATGCGAATCAACTCCTCTTTAATATCCTTCTCAAGATAAATGTCAAACTAAATGGGAAGAACTTCACTCTTGGTCTTGGAGTTCTAAAGAAGTTTGAATTTGGAAGTGAGCCGATACTCTTTCTTGGAGCTGAGCTGATGTTACTCACCCTGCGGCAGGCTCAAAGTCTAAAAGTGTTGCCGCTATCACCGCCTCATACAACCTGACAGGCGCCTGTTACCAGATGCACATTCAAGTTCAGGAGGCAGGCCAAGAAGAAATTAACGATTTTAGCACGCTCTTGCTCAAGATGTTGGAAACCTATCAGAAAAATACTAAAATATACCCAAAAAGGATAATTATGTTTAGAGATGGAGTTTCCAAAGGTCAGCTTGAGAGAATCAAAGAGCTAGAATACGAGAAGGGAATTTGTGAGGCTTGTTCCAAATTCTGCGAAAACTGGAATCCAAAAGTGACATTCCTCACTTTCACCTCATGATGAAAGAGAGACACCGTACTCGCTTCAGCCTGCGTGATGAGGATACCGGAAGCCTTGGTGTGACCCAATGGGCAACATTCCACCGGGCACTGTAGTGGACACGGTCATCACCCACCCCACTGAGATGGAATTCTTCTTGAATTCCCACGTCGGCATTAAGGTTAGTATTAAAGTTGACTTCACTAATCCATAATCGCATTGACTGACACTGAATATAAAAATGAGATGAAATGAATTTTGCAGGGAACATCAAGGCCAACCCGGTATCGTCATTCATGATGACCATGGATTCACCATGGAATGTTTGGAGCAATTAACGTACTGCCTTTGCTACATCTTCGTGCGTTGCACACAGCCAGTCAGTTACCCGGCCCCGACGTACTACGCTCACCTTGCTGGTATGTAAAATTTTGATTGCTCTTATAGTATTACAAAATGCTATATAAATTACAAAATTACCAAAGATTGTTCACTTTTTTGTTTTCTCCAGCATTCCGTGCAAGGGCGTTGATTGAACGTGAAGGAGTCGACAACGTTGATTTGAATAAGTTGCAGAAGCGAATGACCTTCAACCCGAAATTGGTCGAAAATTATCCCATGTTCTACATCTGAAAACTTCAATTAATCTGGGAAATCTAATCTAAAACTAAAATTTTTACAATACTAAATTCTGTACAGTATACTAATATACTGTGCAATTTAAGAAAAAAATGTGAAAGAGAAATGTAGAAATGTTCTACTAGAAAAATGGTTTGTTGTAGATTTGGTACAAATATTCTTGTAAATTGAACATTGAATCAATTGAATGTAATAAATAAATAAATCAAAAGCGTTTATATTTTCTAACGGTATTTAAATACATGCCATTTTTAGAAATCAGTTACCACTTAGCCCTATCTAATTCATTCGGATCCATCTTCTGACTCTTATCATTTATCAAGTTTATCTTCGCTACACTCCTCTCTGCCGGTACAACTTTTAACCTACAACAAGTTTCGAGTCCAAACTCTCCCAGCACTTCCTTTCACATTTTATTTTAATCCTTTGAGCAATTCTTGTGTTTGGGAGAAATGGACCATTACTGCATTTGCATTTAATAAAATCGAGTTACGTTACGAATATGATCCAATTAACTTTTTCTGAGTTAATTTCCACAGTCAATTCTGACTTAATTCTTTGCATTGCATTTTCAAATTCTTTCTTTTCCTTCATTTAATTCGTTTCAATTGTCAATGCTAAACATGCCTTCAAGGTCGTGTTCGAAGTTCCAAGGATTTCGAATCAAAACAATTAGACGTATAATTAATTAATTTGTAATTAAAATAATACTTTTAAATTGTTTAATCTGTTTTGTGTTTGGTTGGATTTTCTTGGGAGCTCAGCTCCAGGCGTCGTACGAAAGCTCTACGAAAGAAACAAAGGAAAAGAAATGAGCAGAGAGGAGAGCAGAGCAGACACATGTGAGAGAGAAACGATGAGGATGCACCCAGCAGCCAATCACAGCTCAGTCGGAGGAAAAGCGCGAGTCGGTTTTCTGCTGTTTCTTCTTTTTCTTTTGCTTTTCAGTTTTCTTTCATCTCTTTCGTTTCTTCTTTGCTGAACAGTTCAGCCTGAACTTTCGCTGTTGGTGATTTTAGCGATCGAGTATCAACTTGATTTGAATCAAGATTGACACTGACAGTGACTGTGACACACAGACACAATTCAAGTGCATTGATGCACATTCTTTCATTTGTTTTCGATTTAATGTGGGTCATGTCAGTTTCAGTTAATAGTGGTGCACCTAAATGAACGAGTTGTAAAAGCGTTTTTTAAATTCGTCGTTCAATTCAATGTTCTGTTCGTTGACTCTGACTCTACAATATAATCTAACAATCAATTAATTAACAATGTGAAAAGTGATTTATTAAAGGTTTTGCCGTAAATGTCGTACTCAGTTTGGATTTGATAATTTAAATTGTTGAAAGAATGGATAAGAAAAAGCGAAAGAGAAGTTCTGGGTCTGAAGGGAGCGGGGATTTCGCAATCCCTGTCGCTCCTGCTGGGTCAAGGTCAGTCCATTCTTCCTCAAGAATACCTTCCAAATGTGATGATGCGGTCACAATTCCGTCAGATGTGCCAGCCCCCAAGAAGAATCGACTATCGCTCGGTGTGATGCCAAACACAGGAGATTTGGTCAGTAATGCATTCTTAAATATTAATTTTATGGTCATTATCATTTAGTTTTGAGTTAGTGAGATCACAAATCATAACTTACGATAAGATAAACGTCTTTCGGTAAAGGTGGAAGACAATATGGTACAAACTATCATGGAGATTCTCCAGTCAGTACCATACTGGAAAATGGACTTGGAACAGTTAAGGGTATTATTGGGTCGGTACGATGCTCTCAAAAATTCTGTATATTCATCCGTGCTGGAAGATTCTGGGCAATCGTTGCTTCGGACTATAATGGTGGACAACTTATATTCTATTAAGTTTCTCCAACTTCTCAAAGACGGTAAAAAAATAATGGATTTTTTAATTATTTTAGCGTCGGTTGATATGTTTTACTTTCTTGTTTGATTTAACTTGATATCTTTCTTAGAAAGCAACGAGTCAGTTCTCAAGGTCTATGAATTTTTGAATACTCTCTTCCAAGAAAAATTTGTTACTTCAGTCGAAACCGTGAAGTTCACGCGTCTGCTAGAATTTGCCGGACTTGACGTGGTATATAACAATTTAATCATATGTAAATACTGGAGAAAGTATCTAATTGAGTTATTGAGTATTATAACATTTTAAAACATTGTTAAAACGAACATTTACAGGTGCTGCATCCCCTGATTCACAACGCTATAAGTATGGAGATGTCGCAAGTGATCCGGGCCCAAGCTCCCGTCTTAACAGATTCATTAGACGTATTTTCCGAACCGCTGTACGTTCAAACGACAAAAATTATTATCATTTTATTCAAAACAAATAATTCCTTAAATTGTACTTTTATGTACATACTTTACTTTACTCTTTTACAGAGAGACCCCAAAAGTGTTCTTGAAAACTTCTTCCGGGTTATTCGCAATGATACTGAAAAAGTGGA
This sequence comes from Cyphoderus albinus, assembly GCA_021029165.1. Taxonomy (NCBI): domain Eukaryota; kingdom Metazoa; phylum Arthropoda; class Collembola; order Entomobryomorpha; family Paronellidae; genus Cyphoderus; species Cyphoderus albinus. The sequence goes on along the minus strand of VYYJ01001560.1, from coordinate 25,360 downwards.
CATTTGCTTTGTCGTCCATGAAAAAACTATCAAATGCTGAAAATGTATTTCAGTCAGCACTGAACCGATCTCAAACACTGTCATTTCTTCAAACCACGAGTAACTTCGTTAAATTGCTTCTAAATCTGCGTAAGAAGCTTCAATCAGAAGGAATTGATCCCAAAATGTATGAATTCATTGACACGAATAGTCTCCAAGACTGGTGTGATATAATTCTCTCTGTTCTCTCGGGATTAGCGAGGTATTCTACAAGTTAATTACAATATTACAACATTTACAACATTGTTTTGATTAAAATTAAATCATTAAATGTTGTTCATTCACTTATAGCTTTGAAGTCTCCGAAGTGCATCAATTGTATGGTGTCATTCTCGACTCTGTGGAGTACATGGACTGCTGCAACTGGTTTGAATTGGAACTAGGCGCCAGATTTTTTACTAATCTGATCACAATCGCTGGCTGGCAATGGCTCGCTCAACATTCTTGTCACCTACCAAAGACCCCTTATTCAACTCCAAAGTTTGTCAAATCAGTTTCAAACCAACTACAAATTATTAAAATGTCAAGCATACTAACAGCTAAAGCAATCCGAACTCTTCGCCTGAACATTTTCCGATTCTGGAACGACTTTGTCGTGGAAATCTACTCCAGTACTATGACCTCAACCGAGTTCACATTCGACAACTTTCCCGTAGTTGTAGAACTACTTGACGCGATCTCGGATGTCAGCTGGCCGTTTAAAGAACTTGGTAAGTTTTCATTCCCACTTAATGTTTAAAAAACTATAAATTGCAAATGTAATTTTGTTTTTACGTTTTGCAGAGCTGTCTTCAACTTTGTCATTTTTGGATCGTTTGATTCAGTCAAAGTTGTGGGAAGAAGACACTTCAGTAAGATCTTGTTTAGGAAGCGCCTTAAACTCACTGCCCTGTATCTTCTGTGACTACTTAACGTATCAAAGCGTGGACACGGATGACATCCCTTCGAAAACAGGATGCGAAATGTGCTCACTAAAGAATTCGACTGTTACTTTAGCTCCTCTGCCTGAAGCATACGTTCAGAAAATTTTATCTTTGGCGACGCCTCTCCTCAAATCCAAATTTTTGCTAGTCAAGTTAAAACTGAGTGATTTGATCATCAAGTGTGACATCCACAGCGAACGTCGATCCGCAACAGTGGCCTTACCGATGATAGAAGTTGCCTTCAATGGAAAAGGCTTGTTATGCGAAGAAATATTTTCCAAAGTCGGTTCTCTTCTGGTGGAAGAAGATAAGAATAACCTCGAAAATATTTGTCCCCACCGGCATGAAATTGCACAGAAAATATTTGGCGCTGCAATTCCCCATCTCACTTTCCACGCACTGAAAAGAAAGAATAAAGCCAAGTTGTCACTTACCACACGTACAAAAATCCTTAAAGGTATTCTCAAACTGTCATCGGTCGGGCCAATGAGTCTTTCTACTTTCACTGAAATTTTCAAGTGCTTCATCAGTTTTCTGGCACAAGTCTCAGCGAACGAAACTGCAATCACAATGTTAGGTTTCGAAATCCTAGCGAAGTTTTCCCAGTTCCACGGATGCGCATCTCGTGACCTACTCGGTCGAATTCGAAATGAATTATGTCCTCACATGATCAAAGTAGCTGAGAAAGAATTTTTCGAAGAGGAGGCTGAAGGAGACAGACTGGAAGAGCAATTAAATCAATGCGTCGAGTTCTTCCACAGGTTCCAGTTTGTGGGAAACTTTCGACGCTATGCCGTATTAAATACCTACTACTATCCAGTTTTAATGGAACAAATTGTCCCGAAGTTGGATTGTGAGTTAAGCCACGGTTTTCTTCTCGATTCACTCACCAAGCACTCTAAAGGACCCGTCCAATATCTTCTGCAAACTTCTGTCGCCAAGTACCTGCCTACACTTTTACTAGAAAAGTCCCCAGAATCTTTACTAACCTGTGTTCAGCATGTCCACAAAAAATACGAATTTGACGTGATGTTCGCCGGTAAACAACAACCACAACGAATTTTTAACGAGGCGTTGTGTCGTCTCGATGGCCGTGAACAGAGGGTGCTTCACTCTTTGAAAAACTTCTGTCAATGGGATGAGAAAAACTTGCAAAGAGGGTATACACAGAGCAACAACAATAAACCTGTGAGTCGTACTGAAATTCAAGACCTACTCAACGAAAAGCTATTTGGCGCTTTCATCCACGTGGATAACCGGGTACACAGCGATATTGAACCGATTTCAGAGAAACAAAAGATACTCCGATCATTTGGAGTGTTAATGACCAACGTGGGCAAAAGTAAAATTTCTTCGTTCCTGCCAATGTTATACAAGACGCTGAATACTTTGGTGGACGAAGGTGTCCATATTTATAGTGAAATACTGAATTGTTGGAAAATATTTGCTTCTAAGTAAGGTTCAAATGCGATCTCAATCAATATAACTGTTTATATTAAAATTTAGATAGCATTTATAGTAACTTTGTCTAATGTTATTTCAGCTTGGACGATGAGAGTTTCAAAACCTTGACGTGTCCTATTCTCGCTGCTCTACTTCCGCTTCGCGAACTTCCTAGTCTTCGTGACAGAGTGGATGGCCTGATTTCACATTTCGTGTGCTACAGGAAGGAGTTGACTTTGGAGCACTACAAAGATCTGTACTTTCTTTTGGACCAATGCGACAGCGTGGACGTGAAGAATCGAATCAACGCAGTGATTACCCCGTTGGTGAAAAATAATTGGTCCCAATATTTTGACATGATTTTGCAAGCGGCCTCTAATGAGAATTACCACATCCGATACCAAGCTTTCCGAAAACTTAGTCAGATCTTCAAATTTCAGCATCACACCGTCGAGAAACTGATACTAGGGAAAGGACAGAAGTACGCGTCGGGAATTATCACCAAACTACTGAATTGTCTTCGTGGCGGAGCAAGCGTTTCAGGAAATGAAAAACTTCGACTTCTCGCCATGGATTGCTTTGGTTCATTAGGAGCTTTGGATCCTGTCCGCTTCCGTTCTACAGATGACGACAGCAATCGTTCCAGGTTCAAAATCGCCAATTTGATCAGTAATACGGAAACTCGAGTATTTGCTATCTTTTACATCCAGGAGTTAGTACGAGAATTTCAAGAAATAAAGGATACGACGAGCTTCGACTATTGCGCTTGTCTTATCCAAATTGCCCTCAAGGAGTTTGGCGTGACTGCGGAGGACACCGACCCAATCTGGAAACACATCTCAGCAGAAATGAGAGGGTCTATTATCCCACTCTTAACGTCTAAGTACAGCGTGAGCCATATTAAAAATCTTCCCAAGGTTGACTGTCCCATTTACAATTCTGCGCAGGGTAAAACTTTTGAAAATTGGCTTCACAATTGGCTCATGGTTCTCATCGATTGTGTAACGGACGCTGAACCCCAGGTATACAATCTTCTCAAGGCAAGCCTGTCGCTCTACCTTCGGTGGAAGAATACGCGAATTGCTTCTTTCATAATCCCTTACGTAACATTGTACGCCATTATATGCTCGACGCCTTCGAAACGCGAGAAGATCGTGACTGAAGTCAAAACAGTTCTAGAACGTTGGACTTACCTCGACCAAAAGAAGCAAGAGCAGCAAAACAGTTTCTTGGAATCAAAGGATAGCGACGTGGATTTTTATCCAGAAGAAAAAATGAGTGTAGAAGAAGAGACTCTGTTCCATTACCGCTGTACCCAAGTTATATATTCCATTTTAGACCATTTGCTTCGTTGCTTCACCACCGCGAAACGTAAGTGGGGTTACAAGAAATCTCTAGAACAGATGCGAGCTACAACGGTAAAGCTGACTCCATCACCGAACCTGATTTCGGAAGATAACACGACCATGTTGGGAAACCTATTAAATCGTATTCCGTACAACCTGCTTTCACAGGTGGCATTTGACTACGGTTCCAGCATAGTGGCACTGTACTATAAGGAACAAGAATTGAAGATAAATCCATCCAATGAGAAGCTCCAGAGTAATCTGGAATACCTTCAAAGGATCTACGTGAGTCTCGGTGATATGGATTCCGTGGTTGGAGTTTCTGCTATTCGAAAGAAGGAGCCATCCAAATGTGAACTTATTTTGGAGAACATTGCTCAAGACAAAATGGAGGAGTCCATCAAGGATATGGAACAAATGATAAGCAGTGGCGGATCGAATATGGTTGCCCATTACGCACTTGCTCAAGCCTACCTGAATGTTGAAGAACCCGTCAAGGCGCATACTTTGATAAGTTCCATTTTAACGACGAGATCTGAGTGGGAATTCGCTCTAGAAGCTGTTCAACTGGAAACTATGGTCCAATTGAAAAATTGGCATGATCTCAGAAAAGAAGTTTCTAAAATTGAGAACGTGAACGGAAATTTGGCCAGAGAAGAGAAATCCTTGAACTGGAACATTGCTATTTCACGGACAATCTCAAAGTTGGAATGTTCAGAGTATAGGAAGGCTTTGGATATTCTAGAGAAATTAAAATCCAAGATGATCGCACCGTTGGCAGCTGCTTGTGAAGAAATTCCTCCATATAAACGTGCCTACAATCACATTGTCCAGTTACATATTCTAGCGGAAATCGAAGAAGCAATAATTCTTCTCCAGAAACATTCGCATAATAAAAGAGGGAATCCATCCCAAGGCAGACTCTTCCAGGACTTGAAGCGGCTCACTAATAACTGGGAAACGAGGCTTTGGAATGTTAGCCAGTCCAGGAAAGTTTTCGACCAAATCCTCTACGTCCGCCGGAATATTTTTGAAATTATGAAACTCAAGTTCCAGTCTCACCAGAAAGTTTCCGACCTACTAAACTCATCCATCCGTGAATGTTGGCTGGACATTGCCAAGGATGCTAGCAAGTGTGGTAATTTCATCCGCGCAGACAATTGCCTTCTCCAGGCGAAGCAGTTCGTGTCTCCCAAAGTGTTTATTGAGGAAGCGAAAATTCTATCTCGGAAGGGGAAAAAAGAAAGTGCTATAAGCGTGTTGCAGAAAGGTATAGTGCACCACTTTCCAGATTACGAGATTTGGAGAGGCAAAGGTCGCACTCAGCAGTCATCGACCAGTGTAAATGGAAACGGCTTGGAGAATGCGGGAGACCCTGAGCTGAAACATTTATGCTCGAAAGCAGTACTCCTTCTTGCGACACTTTCCGAGGAGCAAAAGTTGCTCAACATGGAAGATTACATTGCAAAATACAAGGAAGCTGCTGAAATTTACCCCGATTCTGAGAAAAATTATTTCATGCTAGGAAGTTACCATGATCGTGTCTGGAACAGTGCTGACTGCAAGGAAAAGAACTTTGACATTCAAGCTGCGGTCGTACGCTACTATTCCAAAAGTTTACTTTACGGCGGCAGGTATGTTCATCAAAGTCTCCCACGTCTCTTGTCCATCTGGTTTGACTTCGCCTCTGCATTGCAAAGCGGCCAATTTCCTCCGTATGGATTGGGAAATCCGACAGAATCTCTAACGTCTATGCAAAGTTCTATAAGTAAGATAACAAACGTATTTCGATTTTGGGAAAATGTAATTCCTTTTTAATTTTATGACTAGGTGTGTTATCTTTTTCTTCATTTCTCAGGGGCAATTAGTACAAGGGTCCCGAAATATATCCTGATGACAGCTTTCACACAGCTCATTTCCCGAATTTGCCATAGTCATCCGCAGACATGGAGTTTGTTGAAAGATATCATAGTGGGCATTATTTCCACTTACCCGTACCAGGCGCTTTGGATGACTATAGCGGTGTCGAAAGTGAGTGGCAAAATTGCTCAATTAAGTGGCTTTACATTTTTTGTATCAAGTCGTAATTTTGGTTTGGATCTTCCAGTCATTAAATTCAATACGAATGAGACGATGTAAGGAGATTTACTCCGGTTTGGAGAAAATTAAACCTGAACTTGCTGGCACCATCAAGGACTACACAGCTTTCTCTGAAAAATTAATAAATTTCTGTGAAAAGCCTATCGACAAAACCATCACAGTACGATATTTTTATTAATTCGCCTTCTAAAACTATGAAAATTATGATTTCACTAAAAGTATTTATTTCTTTGAATTACAGAAGCCAACATTTTCAAAGTTTTTCGACAAGCTGCCAAAGTTGATTCGTTCAATGGGAAGGGTTGCGGTGCCTTTCCAGATCTTCATGAATCCGTCACTACCACGGAAGGGGTTAAATTACAAGGAGCATAATCCTTTCCCAGAGTACGTAATTATTTTATTATTGTCCGTTTAACTCTATCTGTGTTTCCAACTCTGAATTTAATTTCAATTTTTGCACAGGGAATTGCTTTACATTGAAGATTTAGATGATAATTTTGACGTTATGGCCTCTTTGGTTCGACCCAAGAAGATAACAATTCGGGCTTCGAACGGTAAATGGTGTAGCTTGATGTGTAAGCCTCAAGATGATTTGCGCAAGGACTCCAAACTAATGGAAATGAACAATCTTGTCAACTTCTACCTGAGTCAAAACCCAGAAGCTAGTCAACGTCGTCTTCACATTCGGACGTATGCTGTGATCCCATTAAACGAAAAATGCGGGCTGTTAGAGTGGGTGAACAATCTGCAAGGGCTTCGGGCGATTCTATTGAACCTCTATAGAGAGAAGAATATAAGCTCAGTACGTGGCATTAAAAATTGCATTTCGAAACAGGACGAATTGAAAGTAAAGAGGAAGAAGTTCCTAGACCACATGCTGAATCCGACGCCACCAGTTTTTAGCGAATGGTTCTTCAACAATTTCCCTGATCACCAATCTTGGTACGGAGCGAGGATGGCATACACCCGAACGGCAGCAGTGATGTCCATCGTGGGATACGTCATGGGACTAGGAGACCGACACGGTGAAAATATTTTGCTCGACTCAACGTCCGGTGAAGTCGTTCACGTCGACTTCAACTGTCTTTTTAATAAAGGCGAAACTTTCGACATACCGGAAAGGGTGCCGTTCCGTCTTACTCAGAACATGTTGGAAGCAATGGGTCCTCTAAAATACGAAGGAGTGTTCAGACGTACCTGTGAGATTGTCATGAACATGTTTCGGGAGCATCAGGCTGTCTTTCTTTCGGTCCTTCGTCCTTTCGTTTTCGATCCCCTGGTCGAATGGACTTGGGGGCAAAAGGACAAACATTATGTTTCAAAAGTGGCAACTGCGGCGAATGGAGAATTGACTAATGATAAGGCCGTGGAGACTATGAAATATATTAGGAATCGACTAATCGGAACTGCCAGAAACATGAAAGACGATATCAACGTCGAGCTCTCTCCGGAAGCACAAGTCAAATATTTAATTGAAGAAGCAACTTCCATTGACAACCTGTGCCAGATGTACATTGGGTGGGCAGCGTACATGTGAATTTTTTTGTTTTCCTTTCATGAATTTCATAGGTTAACCCTGTAAATTACTGTTTAATAAATTATTTTATTAATTTTTAAAACGTTTTATGATGAACTCTCAGTCCAAAAAGGTGCGGCGATTTTAAAGGAAATATGTAAATTTTGTAACTATCTATGTAATTTTACCTTTAAAGATTGTTGTGCCATTAAAATAATAAAATCGTGATACACAAGTGAATGCGTTATAATATTATATTGTTCGTTTAATCATGAATCACGACATTCACATTGACATTGATATAATGTTGGATTGAGAAAACAAAGCACGTTTAAACAAGTTTAGAATTTTGTTGTTTCAATGGGCTTGTTTCACAACTGAGGTTGATTAGTCACCGGGATCAAAAATTAAGTTAGCCAAATATTAGAATCACTCCACATCCGCGTTAATCGTATCTATAAATTAAATTAAAATAAGAAATTAATTATGAAAGCTTATCTTAACCATCGGCAAACTGGTCGTGGTAAATTAGACAAATGACAAATGGAATTGTACCATTCAGATTTTCTCGTTTTGGATTGACAACTTTCTTGGTGCTGAAGGTGGTCCTTGGAATAGTGACCAATTTTGGTGAAGGGGATCCAGGTGCATCGCCACTTCGGCCAGGACTCTTACTCTTACTCTTAGAGGTACGTCGTTTCAATTGATGCGCCTGGGAAATAGTTCGAGTGGCTCCTGACGTTCTCCAGACAGGAGACCCGGATGCACTTTTAGACTTGACTTTCTTTCCACCGGCAGAATTAGCATTTGCATCGATCCCAGTCACAGGCACTTCAAGACCGCGTGTCTTAGCCAAATCTGCATTCGCAGCAGCTTCCATTTTATTCAACTTTTCCTGTAGCTCTTTGGACAAAATCAGAGGTTCTGCAGGCTCCTGGATGTCCAATGCAACTTTGTTCAATTTTCCCAGCACCCAGGGTCGGTCACCATCGTATAAATAGGATTCTGGAGGAATGCTTAGTTCGTACGGTTTCACATGTTCAATTCCATAGCATCCAGCGGTGGGAATGGGTCTGCTAAGGTCTTCCACTGCAGCTAATCGAGGAATTGGTGACGGCTTGCAATACTTGTCTTCAGATCCAGGAGGTGGAAGTACATTGCCTTGATAGTCCAACAAAGGACCAGTTGAGCCTGTCTCGAACTTCTTCTTGGATGCGCTAAAGTTTCGGCTGGCCATCTCTTCTTCACAAATACTGCTGAAAGTGCCGTGCGTGTGAAGGTATGGAAGATTAATTTTGCTTTATAGAATTTCTAAAATGTAATGCTGGAAAGAAATGTCGAGCAAACGTAAGTTTTTGCAACAGAAAATTACGAGCAAAATATCCTTATCCGAAAAATTTTAAGGTCACTTTGGTAGATAAGACATGCATGGGTAGCATTGACAACATTCAACAATTACGCAGTTTAGCCTTCTCGAACAATCTTCTTGGCATATTACAGGCTGTAATTTACAACAACAAGTGTGGAGGAAGTGGCTATGAAAAATGTAGTATGTAGAAACCGAAATGTTTCTCAACTTGAGAATCTCAAGACGCCCCGAAAAAACAGAAAAAAACTGAACAATCGAGATTTTGATCAGTACTTTGCGTTTTATTTTACGTATATGCCTAATTTTATAGATATTTTGTGTTAGTTATGTAATTTAATTTAATTCTCCTAGCTTAACTTATATTTAAACGTCATTTCAGTACAAAGGCATGATAATGATACTATAATATAATTATTGATTTGACATTTTGACAATGATGATGAGGTAAGGCTAAGCTAGAAAGCGTTTTTCTTGATAATGTGATAATCAAAAACAAAGTGCGACAAGATTGGAATTTCGTTAAATTATTGAAATGGTTATCACTTTTACTGTTCAGTTGAGGTTGATTAGATTAAATTAAATAGAGGTATTTTAGTTTACTGTTTACTACAAAATGTTGACACAGTCACTGGGATGAGAAATTAACTTGGCGAAATGCTTCACAATATCCACATCTGAAGCTCTGAGTCCTAGTTCTTTACATAATGTGGTCGTTGTTCCGCTTGCACTGGTCTGTTTTCCTTTGCGTTGGTCCACGAGACTCTTGTACATGTAGACTTTCGCCTCGATTTCCGTATAAATTTGTCCAATGTAGCTCAGCAGACTGACATCAGAATTGTGGAAATGTTTCTGCACTTTTTTCTCAAATCCCTGGAGAAAATCCCCGGAGTAAGCGGGACCTCCTAGGATAGATTTCCTGTCCACGCTGAGAATGGTGACGAGTGTGACCAGTCTTGGTGGAATTAAGTCGTGCACTTCCAGCTTTTCCGGGATGCACAATCCAATCAGTCGATAAGTCTCGATATGTGCCTGAACAAGAATTCCACGGTGCCACCGGAGCAATTTCCAACTTTTGCAAGCTCCTGGAACCAATGGAATCAACGCAGTGATAATGCGACCAATTTTTCTACTTAATTTCTCTTCTCCACAGATAATTATCGGACGACCCAGTAAAACTGAAAAGAGGACATGATGGCTGCAAGGGTATCTTCGGAAAAAGTTGCCCAGTCCGTAACCAGGTACTCCGGGAACAAGTTTTCCTGAAGCATAAATCCACCAAGGTTCTTTCAAAATTGTCTCTTCCGACGATCCATACTGACCCGATGACGAGGCCAGACTAATGTCCTCATCAGAACTGAATGAGTTCATGCTGCTCAATTTTAGTCTTGCATTACTACTGCTGCCTTCGCCTTGACTTTGACCTACGTCCTCCACTGCAACTGAAGTTTCCACGCTTCCCTTTCTATGGGCGCCCTTTCCATTTCCTCCTGAAACGGTATCTATGGTGGATTCCAAAGTGGATACAGTGCCATCTGGAATGTTGAAATCTGATTCTTCTTCAGAAACGGTGTGGTAAGACCCAGATTTATTATCAGGAATAACTGGTGCGTACATGTGCAACTTCTCAATGATTTGCTGTACTTCTTTCTTTCGAAAGTTGGCCCACAGAGAAGCGGGATTTTTCCCGTTGTTATCTCTCAATAACTCAAAGGGCGTCACAGTGTCTGGAGGTAGAGGTGATAGCGTCAAGAACTTTGCAACGGTATCCTCATCCGCCTCTTCGCAATAGGAAATGCCCGCCGTGCTGCTGCTATCGTTATGATTGCTGGAACTGCTTCCGGTTTGATCCAGATCGCCTCCTGATGATGAGATTCCAGAGGAACTTTTGCCTGGGCTAACTTTGCTGCTAATATTCTGCTGTGGACAATGTTGCAGCCGAAGGTTGTCAAAGTGTTGCCTGAAGGCTATCGTTGTTTCCGTCATTTCCGCAAAGATAATGTCCATTTTGCAGCAATTATAAATTTGCATCAGCTTCCCAATCAAATAAACTGAGCCGAGCTGTCCAAGAACCGTTAGTGGTCGAAGAGGCTCGCCTTTCGAACGTAGGGGATGCACAAGGGGTACATTAAGTATAGATTCGGAGGAGCACGAGGTAGATGATCCCGTGGAAATGTTCGCTTTCGAACCCAAGCAGATGTGACTTTGCTCCAAAAAATTTGCCAGGCTGCAGTCGGGATACCGTTCGAAAAATAAAAGGATGTCTTTCATTGACTCTTTTGCTTCCTTTTGGTTTGGAGATTCCTATCAATGTAAATATTAAAATGATGCAATTAAAACCATTTAAAAAATCTTCCACATTTACAAAGCTTTCGAATTTTACATAACTTACATATTTTTTCACAGTGTTGAAAATGCTCTGTATATCAGAGTATTGATGAGCGATTTGCGCCAGAGTGACAGTTTCAGAGTCGACGTAGTCATCGCTCTGACTTTGATTGTCTTTAGAATCGCTGTCCTTCGCATCGACGATCTGCTCCTGGAGAAAGCTTTCCTTTGCCTTGTCCAACTTCTCCAGGTACAGCTGCAGCTCGTTCAAGAACCATTCCCGGTTACAGTATTCCAAAACCGAGGTCACCTTCCCAAACTCGGAAATGAGAAAGTTGACATGCTTATCCAGCTTTACATAGTCCTTCGACACATATCCGAAACAAAAGGGACGGACGAAACCACGAGCCTTGATGTCATACAGGGTAAAGTACTGCATGAACACGTGGCAATCCGGGAAAACATTCTTACGCATTACTTGGGTATCTTGACTAATTCGAAACTGACCCCTAAAACCATGAATTAATAAAATTACCATTTGTAATCTAATTAACTTTCATGCTATGTCTCAGTTAATTTTATCATTAACATTTGATAACCTACGCATTATTCACTTGATAATCAGTTGACATTAAATGGACCACAAAGTCATTCAAAACAACATCCGTTTTGTCCGGTGCGTCATTTGGAATGGTGCCCAGTGGAATTGGTCCCTCGAGTTCTGAAAACTCCGCAATTAAAATGAAGTCTTGGTTAACCACATCGGCATTCTGGAGCAGCGGTACCTTCGTTTCCTGAATAGGTCTGAAATCACTGGGGAGGCTCCTCCTCTCCGGCCTCATCATCCCCTCATCTTCATCATACCCATCCACGTAGTCATTTCTGGTGTAGAGGAAATCTGAGTACGTCAACGACATTGCCGCGTTGTGGCTGTTGACGGTTGACCTCGACCTTGCCGTAGTTTGAGCAGTCCCCTGGTTCTTCTGGTCGACAGTCACCACCGTCATAATAATTCCAGCCGAGAACGACCGCGGCCAAATTTATTGCTGCCGGAAGTTCCTCCACGTTTACACACTCGACACTCTCATTCAACCACATTTACTTCACTTCGTCTCATTTGTTACATAATCACAGGTCACGGTCACAGACACAGACAGGTCAGGTCAACTTCGTATCATTATCACAATTTCACAAAAAGTGAAGCCCCATTAACTTCCAACTGTTATCTGCGCAGTGGGCAGAGAGGGAATGCGAAAGTTGGGCAATTTTTTTGTTTATCAACAAAAGTAGGCCACAAGACATTGCAGCAGCTGAGTTATAGAACTTGATGGCTCGCAACATTTGGCGGCTGGCTGGGGCTCGGTGTTTTTCCTTTCATTACGTTTTGTTTGTGTACATTTTTAGTGAGGGTTAGAGTGAGAGTCAGTATCTATTTTAGTTAAAACATTTTAATTAAAATGACTAAATTGATAATTAATTAGTTTCTACCCAGATTAAAGAAATGGAAGGTTATCCATTCCAGCCGACCCTGCTGAGCCTGCAGGACATGCTCAATCTCTCTGACAATGAGTTTGACAATGACACGGACTCCTGGACATCAAATCCTTATAACATCGCGAACTTTTACGAGCCCATCGCCGGATCCTCATTTTCACCGACGAAATCGACACAAACTCAAGTTCCGGTTCAACCTCAACCATTCAAGGTGAAAGAAGAGGTTGTTGAGGATGACGATGATAGATACCCGACGGAACCTGTGGCAGGACCCAGTTCAGCGGTACCTGGAATCTCACTGGATTTTCTGGACGCACTGAAAAGCCCTCCGAAGAAGCAACCGCCATGGATGCCACCGGCACCACCAGTTTCAGTCAAAGTAGAAGATGACAGCGAGTTCCATTTGGAAGACCTGGAGATGTTCGACGAGAGTTTGGTCACATCTGAGATTCAAGCTTCCGGTGCGGCTGGTTCAGACACGGAGTTTGTCGTGATTGATGAAACCTACTCGTTTCAACCGGAAGAAATACTTCCGGATTTGGAACTGTCACCATCACCCTCACCAAAGAAGGCAACTTTTGCTACTGCTGCACCACATTGGAAAGAGAAAGCATCAGCTTCTGCCAGGCTTATGGAAGTGAAAGTGGGGGAGGTGGAGGATGAAGAAGTGAAAGCGGTAGACGAAAAAGTGCGATCCAAGAAAATCTGGGGACCGGTTAGTCATGAAGAACTTAATAGCTATCGTCAAGATGCAGTGGATAATTTGGACGCGCTAATTGACACACTAAAGCGTTTCAGTATCGGCTTGCAACATTTTCTGGTAATAATTTCGAACTAACTACTTGGCTTTAAAGTAAAATTCAATGTAAAATTCTTGTCTTCTATAACCATAATTCTTTTATTTTGTATTTTTATTAACTAAAATTGCAGGATGACGAAGGGCAAATGATTGTGGAGCACTACGAAGAGCAAAAGTTGCTGAGTGGAATTCTTCCGGAAATGACTCAGTCCACCGAAAGTGATACTTTGCCTTTTGAAATGGCTCAATCGATGACCCAAGCGATCATTGATCACCAGAACCGTCGAACATTCCTCACCACTCTTCCTCGACGACGACCCAAACTTTGGCGCTCTTCGAATCTGCTTCATCTCCAGAAAGCTGTACTTGAGTCTGCAGTAGAACGTAGGACATTCTTTCTTAATTGTCGATATACGGAACTTCTCACAGAACTGGGATTTGATAGAGAAGATATTGAAAAATTGACCCAGTGTGAGACAAAGACTGCTGAGTTGGCCCGCATGAAGGTGATTCTCCTCGAACACCAAATCGGAACCGGTGGAAAGAAACCGATTCGCCAGGTAGTGGTTCGAGAGAGAAGTAAATGGATGCCTATGCCTCATTTCTTTTCGCTTCCTACTCCAGAACAGCTCATAAGAGACAAATGGAAATCTCTTGGTGAAATTCGCAGAAAAACAATTTTGTCCAATCTCCAGGATAATGACATTGATTGGTTAAATGTCTCCAGAAAGTTAATGGCTTCCAACTCCAAGCTGAACGTGGATGAGGCAACGTGTCAGCAAACGTACGACCATTTGCTAAATGTCCACGTTAACAATTCTCCGTGGCAAGTGGAGGAGTTAGTAAAACTTCGTGACCTCCGCGATCAGTTCAAGAATCATTCATGGCCAGAAATTGCCAAAACACTGGGCACCAAACGTACACCCTTTTCCTGCTTCGTCAAGTATAAGATGCATTGCATGGACAGTACCGGAGAAGCTTACATTGTTCCAACGTCCGTGTATGGATTAATCGATGAGTATTTGATGGAGGCTATGGGAAACGTGTACAAAGTTGATTGCCGATTATTCATGTCCCAGACGAATCACCTCAGATGGCTTAACCCTGGTAGGCTGCTTGCTGTTTCCCAAAAATTTCTCAATCCCCGTTTCCGCAAGGGTCGCTTTTCCCTCCAAGAGGATGCTCTTCTTCTTGTGGTAGTAGAAAAATACAAAGACCTGCTGCTTCCCACGAAACGATCCCCTGAATGTGTTAGGTACACCCTACCTTGGCGCCACACCCACCACTGGATGATGCGTCTGAAATGCCTTCTTACCACCCTAGGAACCAAAACCTGGACCTTAGAAGAGGACCAGCGTCTCCTCAAGCTTGTTCATGAATACGGACCAAATTACAAACTGATCCAGCGTTCGTTTCCTCAAAAAGACAGAAAGAAATGTCGCCATCGGTTTATTTGTCTCACCAAAGCTCTGCAATCTGGCACAACTTTGGAAGAATATCGCTTCTTTGACCGGTCGAAACGGAAACCTTTTAGTATCCACAGGCTCCAGGAAGTTGTTGAATATCTCCACATAACACTTCAATCAAAGTTGAGGGGAATTGCGAGATACGTGAGGGAGTCTGACTTGGAGTTTCTCAAGTTACGAAGGGCCCCCAAGGATTCAAACTTGGACATTTATTTACTCTCATTTTCAATCGATATTATTGCTTCGACTTTTAACCGTCTCTGTGATTTTCTTATCCATGTTTTGGACAAATGGACAGCTCTGAATGGAACTGACGGAGAAAAAGCCAAGGGTCCTGTGGAAAAGATGAAATATGACGTTGAATATTTAACTGGATTCGATAGACGTGAGCCTAGTTGATATTCTATTTATTAGTTCGTTGCGTTACTGGAAAAGATAATTAATTAACTAGTTTGCATTATCTTTTATTGTTGTGTACAGGAAAATTTGATCCGAATTGTGCAGCGAGTGTTGCCTCTGCCCTCCACATCAGGAACGCGGAATTGGTGCCACCAGAAAATCTGTGTAACTTGACCCAATTCGAGACGGACGTTTACGTTTGCTACAAATTCTTCTCCAGAAGGGGCAAGGCGAAAAGGAGAACAAAACGGGCAGGTATTCCTACAATGGACATGCTCCGGAACCTGTCAAAAGTCTCCAGGATAATAGTGGCACCACCTTCCCGTGGAAAGCAGCCTTGCGTTATCATTCGAATGCAGACCTCGGAGGAAGTCGATGGTCAGGACTCCAGAGTTTTGAAAGAGTTTGCAAACAGGCAGAAAGGGGGAAGTCTGAAAGGTTCCACACGAAAGAAGACGAGCACTCGCGAGATGAGAAAAAAAGCAGCCCAACTGCGTTGGGAAAATGCAAGAGCCGCTGCGGGCACCTCAACCTCAGCCTCATCAGTTTTAGAGGGAAATTGTTCGGAAGCCAGTAGCCCCCTCTCAACTTGGAGTGACATTTATTCAGAACCAGTGAGTGTCAAGACCGAATCAACTTACAGCCAAGGTCAGTGGGAACCACCGGAAATGAGAAACGCGACGATTGGAATGATAAGCGACCATGCATCATACGTCATGCCGGCGGAGGATCCCTCCAACTACGTGAATCTCCCATTGACCCAGATATTCGCCAAATTCCGTGACATGAACAAGAAACTTGGAACAGCGCAACCTAAGATGGAGGCAGTAGAAGTAAAAATGGAAGTATTAAATAATGAAAACCAATATTATGAAAGTTAAGCTTTGTTTATTTGTCGAGTTCAGTATTATTATTAAATATTTAAAATAAAAGAGAGAAAAACATCATTAATTAACCAATTAAATTCATTTCATGAGTTCAACTTTCACCTTTATCAGTCATTGACCTTACGTGAGCAGGTCAAAAGTCGAACCACCAAAAATACATGCTATAAATGGGTTTTCGCGAATGGCTAATATGACCTTAAATGATGAGATTAATTATCCTCAGCCACGCCACGTAGACAATGCATAATCGCAAAATTGAAAATTCGCAAGAACGAAAATGAACGAATGCAAAATAGCAAAATGCAATAAAAGTGTGACTTTAGGCAGGCATGGAAAAGAGAAATTTGAAGAATGAAGAAATGCAATGCAACGATGCAAGCGATTCGCTAAGTTTGAATGAACATGTGTGACTGGGGCAAGAAAACAAGAGATGAGGAAAGTGAGGTAAAATGTGGGAACTGTGGGAAGGGAAATGAGATTTATCCTAAAAAGAGTTTCAGAGTTTCAGTTGCTCTGCTCCTGCTCCATTCTCTGTTTTTTTTAAAAACTGGTTCTTGTGAAAGTTACAGAATAAACGTCGTCAGTCAGTTAGAAATCTAACTATGATTATGATTACGAGTGTAGTTATAAAGATTAATTATTGCAATTACAAAGTGGATAATAGGCTAGAACCAGCACAGTTCCATTACAAATACAGACATATTAGCGTTATTTAAAGTTGGAAAATAAAGGTTTATTTATTTGTTTATTTAATTACATATCAGTATATCGTGTCACATCTGAAAATGTTTATTAGTGAGAGAGGTAGAAGAGGTTCAGTCGGAGTTCCGCATCACTTAAGTCACTTTCCTCCTCCTCCTATTCCCGGAGGGGGTGGCCAGGGTCATTCTCGAACGCCTCAAGACTTTCAGCAGTACATTCTGGGGAAGATTCTTAAAATTGACCGTCGTCTTACCGTTGTCGAACGTTTCATCACTGCCAAAAACAGCAAGTGTTCCAATTTTTTATTTGAATTTTATTTTTTACAATTAATGAAACAGAGATAGACTTTCTACACAGTTAACTTTATAAATCTTTTCTTTGCTCTTTTTAATAGGCGAAACTTTCAGAGACTTCTCGATTCGCAGTTATATACAGGCTAATGTTGGACTTAGTGGAGGCTTTGGAAACGGAGGTGGCACTCCTGCTGGTGGTGGCGGTGTCAGACGTGGTCGGTGTGGTTCAAACAGATCAAAGAAGAGGCAGCGACACTGCTCTTCTTCTTCATCTTCTTCTTCTGAAGAGTCTGCCAAAAACAGTAAGTGTTCCAACTTTTTATTTGAATTTTAAATAATTTTTTACAATTAATGAAGCAGGCAGACTTTCTATGTATAGTTAATTTTATAAAAAATATCTTTCTTGTGCTTTTTAATAGGCGAAACTTTCAGAGACTTCTCGATTCGCAGTAATCTACAGGCTAATGCTGGAGTTGGTGGTGGCTTAGGAGTAGGAAACGGAAATGGCACTCATGCTGGTGGCGGGGTCAGACGCGTTCGGAGTGATTCAAACAGATCAAATAAGAGGCAGCGACACTCTTCTCCTTCTTCTTCTTCTTCTGAAGCTGAAGTGTCTGCCAAAAAGGCCCTAGCTCCAGCTCCAACAAATGCGGTACCTCTTAAGAAAGATGTTCCAACTCCAACAAATGTGGTACCTCTTAAGAAAGATGTTCCAGCTCCAACAAATGCGGTACCTCTTGAGAAAGATGTTCCAGCTCCAACAAATGCGGTACCTCTTGAGAAAGATGTTCCAAATGTGGTACCACTTAAGAAAGATGTTCCAACTCCAACAAAAGCAGGAGTTTCTATTAAAGATGTTCCAACTCCAACAAATGCGGGACCTTCTAATAAAGATGTTGCAATTCCAGCAAATGCGCCTCCTAATAAAGTAGTCCCACCTCCAAGAAATGCGGGACCTATTAATAAAGATGTTCCAACTCCAACAAATGCGGGACTCACTAATAAAGATGTTCCACTTCCAAGAAATGCGGTACCTCTTACGAAAGATGCTCGAACTCCAACAAATGCGGGACCTCCTAATAAAGATGCTCCAACAAGTGTGAGAACTGCTAAGAAAGATGCTGCAAATCCTGATACATCTCGTCATCAACTGAAACGACCGAACTCGGCGCCAAATCACATTGACTCTGACCATAGCATCGTAGTTATCAGCAGTGACGACGATAAAGAACCAAGCTCCAGTTCCAGTTCTCTGATGCCGAACGCCAACAATGCGCTAGTCCCCTTTAGTTCCAGTAATGCACATATTCCAAGTTATCCTCCGCCTCCAGCTAAGACCTTTTTCCCCAATACGCATCAGCCCAAAGCATTTCTTCAGTTATCTGACGGAAGAATATTCCCAGTTAGCCATAATCAACAAATACCGCATAGTTCGAAAGGCTATCTTATGCAGTGGCACATGCAAGGCGTCAGACGTGCCACCAATTCAAATCCTAAGCCAGTGAGACAGAGACAACTGCTTTATAAGCAAAATAATCAGGGAGCGCCAGCAGCTGCTTCCATGCCCAGAAGAAAATCGACTGGTGCAGTTAATTTCCCTCCAAACGTCCAACTTATAAAGTCCCCTCGAGTACAAAGCGAGTCCATCGAAGAAACTATTACTTTAAATGCACTGATTCCGGAAGTCATATTACAGGAAGACGATTTTCAAAGTCAAATTCAGTCACATTCATCATCAAATCAACAACATGAGCAGGATGAAAACCAAGGTGGACAGAATTCCTCTTGGAACAAGCAGTTAGCCCTGCCTTTACCCGAAGTCTTCGATGTTCAACAGAAAGACCCTATGAAAAATACGAATTCAGTTGAAGCACCACCTTCAACTCTTCCCAGTATAGTCATAAGACCTGGTAGAAATGCAACTGGAAATGTAATAATGACACCCAACGTGTCGATAACCTCAGAAGACTTGACCCTTCCTTCAGCCTCAGACTTGACTAACTCCGTTTTAGCGCTGTCGAGGCCATCGCAAGCCCTTTTTACTCCTCCGAATGGGAAGCCTCCGCGTGACGTAATTTGCCTTGGACAAGGCACAGGCCCAACCTTTACGCCTCAAAGAACGACCTTGGCGATCAAACCAGCAACAGCATCCAGCCGGCACAATGAATGTGAGTTTTAAAAAAGTTATAAGAATGATAAAACAAGCGTTGAAACATTTAGTTATCCACAAATGGCAATTTTTTATTTCCATTTCAATATTATTTCCCAACTTTTATATGATATCTGCGAATGATGACCACCTTCTGTCCGATTCCATCCAGAGTCAAGCTCACGAATTCGGTTAGGGGGATTTGGTAAGTGTTAAATTAGTTTTTAGTTACATAATATGGTAACTTGAAACTCGTATTCAATATTTCAATTTCCAGTTATTTCATTTTTTTCCTTTTTCATAGGGAGGCTGCCCGTCCAATTCCGGCAAACCAACAACATCGTCCATGGTAAAGCAACCTACAAATCATAAGTTCCAGTTCTTCGCAATCGCAGCAATCCAGTGGACATGAATCTTGAACCGCAACACTCAAGAGAGGAAGAGAATAAAAAACCTAATTAGTGCAGAAGAAAACAATAAAGAAGCTTATATAGCCTATCAAGTACAATTCGCAATTAAAATGGGATGAAATGAAGTATTGTGTGAATTTTAAAATGAACGACGACTCTAATTTTATTAAAATAAACATATGCGTGTTTTTACTTTGTTACTAAAATCATGTTGTCTCTTTCCTAAGGTTAAACTAATGAAGCGTTCTATTTTCAAGGCGATAAGCCCATGACCTTAACCCTGCCGATCTTGTTTATTGCTGATTTTTTGTATTTACACATATATAACTGGAAACATCGCTGGCTCATCCACGACTTTAGAAAGAGTGACAAAATTCTGGGTAATCGTGTGAGAAAGATATCGAGTTTAATTAATAGAGTGAAGGAAGACTTTAGTGAAGGTGTGCCATTGATAGCTGCATGGTGGTGTGTGATAAAGTCAATTTTGTATTTATTTTTTACTATAAGCAAGCCTGTTTGTTACGTACGACTTAGCTGTGAGAAATTTTCCGTAGAGAATTCTTCAAATCACTTACTTGACTAAGTAAGTTAAGTTTTAACTTACTTTACCAGGAATCTGCATGACACTGTATTTAAAGTAGGTAAGCATCTAAATAAATCATATCACATCATGACTCGGCATCCGTAAAGAATGAGATTGAGAGTCATCAAAAAGCCTACATCTTTATGAAACAGGTTTCCTCTTAGGTGCAGATTTAGACAGATCGTTAGTTTGGTTTGATAATTGAGAGTGGAAGGAATGACTTCATTTAGGTTTGGTATTTAGAGTCGAGTCGTTTGACAAGGTTTGGCAATGAGATTGTGAGATATTGTGACAAATCACAAATGGAAGTACTCGCCGCGTTCGACATCTGTCTAATTATTTTAACCATTGTTAACTACATTGGAAATTGTCTGCTGACATTGGCTCCTTATCTTCTTTCCTATTAATTTCTATTTTAATTAGCGGTTGGGCTATTGTGTGGTCATAAATCTTCCAAGATTATCAAAAAATGTGGTAAGTACTCTTAGTCTTGATCTAGAGTTACACATAAATTACAAATTGCCCATATTTATTCAATCACACATTTTACTTCATTCTGCAGTGTAGAATCTGCCCATTATTTTCATATAATAAAAGTTTATGCGCATAAGTTCTTGTCTTGTGAGATATCCATTTCACGCAAGTCCATTTTACCTCATATTTTGACAAAGATCTACCAGGTTCATATTTGAGCTTAGAAGCTGGAGTAGTATGGGATTACGAGTATATGATATAAGATCATTTACTAGGCAGAGGCAGACCATGTGAAAGGTATGATAACTTTCATTGCCATTGCCATTGCCACACATCTGGACAATGGCTGGATAATTAATAAATGAAGTAAAGAAGAGAGAGAACGATGATAGCAGGTCAGACCACTCTTAATCTTCTATTTATCTTAATTAGCTCATTATTTTATTTTCACTTTAGTTCACGCAATTCTTATTGTGATACCGGAGATACTAAAATGTACATGCCTATTGCCTAGTTAGCGTTAACTATGCATTCACATTTCATGCATAATTCATCCAGGAAAAGTTAGACAGTCTTAGGTAACCTCATAGAATGGAGAAAATTGCATGATCATTACTTAAGTCAAGTCCGATTAATTTCCGGTTGAAAGAGCGTTTTCACTTGAAGATTATACAGAGAGGTAGAGTAAGAGGAAAGATCTTGTTTCTTTATCTAAGGAAAAAATAGTATCACATCATAAAAATAATGAATAACATTAGGTACAAAACCTTGTGGTCTTCCATTACAACTCTATTAACACGAAAACTTTTGACATCTTCATCTTCACCTCCTTCGACTTTCACCACAGTCGTCTTTTACCATCGTACCAACATTGTTCATATAATCAGGGGTCAGAGTTCTAACAATTGTCGCCATTTATGCAGTTCGGCTCCAGCACCAGGGACAGTGATTCCCACTGAAGAAGTGAAGCGCTACATTATTGACTGTATGGTGAAAGTGGGCACACCAAAGAACAATGCATCCCAACTCGCGGACGTACTCCTCGCTGCAGACATGCGGGGTCATTACAGTCATGGTCTTAACCGACTTGGTAAATAAAAAAGTAGTAATGTTTTAATCTTTATGTGAAAGGTGCGAATTGAGGTTTCTGAGAAAAAAATGTGCTTTTGTAGAAATGTACGTGAACGACGTGCGCAGTGGAATTTGCGACAGCGAAGCACAACCGAAGGTAATCAAGGAAAGCGCGGCGACAGCTTTCGTCGATGGAAATAATGGACTCGGTAATTAAAAATAAAAATCAAATATTATAATACTTTGCATGAATTAAAAATACAAATCACGCTCGTTTAGCAATGCTTAGAAGTAAAAACTAAATGTTTAAATTATAAAATAATAAGGTCCAGTAATTGGAAACTTTTGCATGGATGTGGCAATTGAAAAGGCAAAGCAATCAGGTGTAGGCTGGGTGGTCGCGAAAGGTTCCAATCATTTTGGCATCGCGGGATGGTACACAATGCAAGCTATGGAGAAAAATCTGATGGTAATTAACCCGAAAGTGTAATAAATTGAAGCAACCTTTCAAAATTTTAAAGAGCAGACAGCTCTGAAAATTAAAGCTTTTAATAGGGCATGTCATTTACAAACACGAGTCCATTTATGACGCCCACAAGAAGCAAGACACAAGCGCTGGGAACAAATCCCATTTCAGTCGCGGCGAAAGGCCAGGGAAGCAATGATAACTTTGTCCTCGACATGGCCACCACTGCCGTAGCCGTCGGAAAAATTGAAGTTCAACGGAGAAAGGGTGAACCAATTCCTCCCGGCTGGGCTCTTGAACAAAATGGAAAAGTAACAACAGATTCATCATTGGCCATGCAAGCGGCTTCACTGTGTCCACTGGGTGGTGAGGAGATTAACAGTGGCTACAAAGGCTATGGACTTGCATTGATGGTGGAACTTTTCTGTGGAATCATGGCTGGTGCAAAGTATGGACCAAATGTACGAAAGTGGATGACCGCTTCTGAACCTGCAAACCTTGGACAATGCTTTGTCGCTGTGGATCCTTCCTGCTTTGCCCCAGGATTTGAGGGAAGGCTCAGTGACATGATCAACACGCTGAGGAATTTGGATCCAGTAGATGCCGAGAAGCCTGTGCTTGTCCATGGCGATCCTGAAGCGAACCATATTAAAGAGGTGGACCAACTTGGAGGGATCCAATATCACATTAATCAAATAACGTCTTCCGTAAGATAACATTAATATTCAAAATCCAAAAATGCCTATTCCTAAACTTTGAGTGTTTTATACAACTACCTAACTTTTATGATTTTTCATAATAAAGGAAAATCTGGCAAAGGAATTAGGTGTCACGCCGATGAAACCAATATAGGAAGTAAGTGTCCAGAAGATGGACAGCTTTCTAAAACTATAAAATTACGTATACGAAATAAAATTATTTTTGTTGATAACAATAAATAATTTATTATGTAATGTACAATTCGTTTCGCATTTATTTCAAGAAGATTGAGATTAACTTTGCCACGTATCTTAATAATATCATACTAGTAATTATTTGCATGTCAGAACATTTTGAAAGTAGAAAAAGTAGTAAAACCATCACGTTAAAAAAGAATCCGTTTTAGCTGGATTATTAAAATTATTCTTATAACAATACACGAAAAAGGAAAGACATAATGTTCGATGGATTTAGTTAATAAGTAGATATTTAAATAATTGGACTGATTAGAGTTCTGTTTTGTGTTGCATTTCCTCAAAGAGTTGCTCGGCAGTCACTTCCTGCTCAGGTTCTTTTACTGTTCAATAGAATACAAAGATGGATTCAATTATATGCGCGCATCTCATTGCAGATTACCAGATTTTCTATTTAAGTATTAACTTACATATATCACTTAGCTTCATATTCTTATCGGCAGCTAATTGATCGATAAGCTGGAGAAATCCTCCCTTCTTGTGCTTGGGTATGATGTATCGAGTTAATTGATGTACCGCGTCATCACGCTCATTATACTTGTAAAATGCGTCTTTGTAAAATTCAGTCGTTTCCTAAATTCCATTCATTAACATGTAATTAATATGCAATTAACGTGGGTTTATAATGCATAATATGAAAATATGTAAACTCACCTTGAGCACCGTTTCCCATTTTGTGGGTACAAAGCGAAGTGTTCTCTTCACCTTGTCAATGTTGACAGCACCTCGGGTCACAGACGGGAATAAATTAAATTCGCCCTCGTAGTCAAATTGTTGGGTTAAATTGAGCTCTTTGGCCAAGTCTGACAGAAACTCGTCGAGTGTCATGGGCTTTTCCAATGCCAGGTTATAAACGTCATTCCAAGCAGAGGGGTTCTTGATTCCTAAAAGGATTGCTCTGGCCACGTCTTTCACATAAACATAGGAAGTCTTTAGGTCCTTGTAATCCCTTGGAACCTGAATGGGCACCTGAATGAAGTTGTTAAAGGCCATCCACATCTGATAAGCCCACCAGCGATCAGTGGTATCCCTTGGACCAATAACATCAGGAAGTCTGAAGATGAGGTATGGAATTTTGTTTCCTGAACTGCGAAGAATCTCTTCACCCAGCAATTTCTGGTTTCCATATTCATCCCCATTGTTCAAGGCAATTTGTTGCTCGCTGTCGTCAGGTCTGACCGCGTCGGTTTCATATGCGAGTCCAGGCACCTTTGAAGGTCTGCATACTTCATAGACAGAGTCGGTGCTGATGTACAAATAAAGTCCGGCTTTTTCTTTGACAAGATCCAAAGTGTTACTCAGAACATCCGGGTCATAAGCACTGAAGTCGAGCACAATGTCAATCTTTTCCGTTCTCGCCACATACTCCACAAGATCCGTGCAAAATTCCAGGTCGGAGTCTTCCCTGTCACAAATAATTCTTTTTGACAAATGCGGCTTAATCCGGGTTTCTGAATCAAAGTACCAATTTCCGCGAGACACCAGAGCCACTCTGTAGTACTGCTCGGGATCCTCGAACAATTGATGCAGCACCTCAGAGCCTATGAAGCCATTACCTCCAAAGGCAAGCACATTCTTCACAGGCTTATCAGTCGCCTTACCGCCTTCCTCTGCCATTACAGAGGCGAGAATTACTAAAAAAGATAAGATCACAACATTTCGTGAGATATTCATTTTTATCACAGGTATTTTAAAGCAGATTCGAAAACTTTGGTCGGTTGCCTAAATGCAAAAGTGTTACTACGAGGAAAATAAGTGGGATCTGTCAAAGTGAGTGAACTCTCACTTTCCGTATGTCATGTCGACTTCGGTTAAAGAATGAACAAAAATGAGTGGATGGAGAAGACAGATACCTGTTCATGTTTAAAACACTTGCCTTGAAGAAAACGACTTTAAAAGTCATTGAATACATGAAAAGTCAAAGAAGAGTGAAGACTCTCGGGTCTCGTATTAAAAAGGCTTTGGTGATCTGATGATGCTGCAAATTCTATCTATTGTGTTTTCTTGCGTTACCAAACAAGTATTTTCCTTGCGTAATAATATTGTGTAAGCAAAGCATAAACTGTATGTCAAGAAAATGTTAAAAACTCGAGATTATGGAAAGAAAACATGAAGAGATGAAATGAACTTCACGTAAAGCAGGGTTCACACTG
>VYYJ01001559.1:0-29304 GCA_021029165.1 Cyphoderus albinus | reverse complement strand
AATTTGATTTCTACAATAAAATCAAATAGATAAAATGTATTTTTTCCCAGAAAATGCCAGCAACATTTTTTTCCTCTCGGGAGGGCTAATCCTATACAATGCATTTGCTTGTACTTTTAAGTGCAAAGTTTGCTCATATAGTAGGAGTTGACACACCATCTTAAAGATGCATTTTTCACACGGATTAAGCACCAATTCAGCTCATTGAAACGCTTTTCTGAATCATTAAGCAAGTCGAGAGAAAAAATAATTTTGTGGTGGTGATGTTGGTTAGATGGATGTTTCGAGGAAAAAAACAATATTCTTTCTTTGCAATGAAATTAACTTGAGTTTTACTACCGTGCGATATTTAATTTTCTAAAGTGTAAAGTTCCTCCTCAACAAACTCGAAATGGAATTCCGTACGTTACATTGTTCGCTAAGCTTTTGGGTGGGCTTTCCCTAACGAGTTTTTGATGCAAACGAAAGTCACAGTCACTGCCCTGCAACAGCAGCAAAAGTCACCATGATCATGAAACAGAAACAAGCAAAGAAGGATCTAACGAGTCAACAGTCAACCAACGAAAATCGTTGTGGACCGTCTGACCCTCAACTTAACTTTTCAGCTTGTCTTGTTTGCCCTGTGCATTGTTATTACATTATTATTATTATTATTATATTACACGCATCCTCAAATCCACTAGTTTGACTTTATGACTGCCTTGTGTGCTCTACAGAGGGATTTTTTGATTATTTGTCTAAATGGGAAAAAGACGACAAGTTGATAGAACGGAGAAGAGGCAGGAGCAGCGTTGAGAATGGAAGGGTCCCAATTCACAATTCACAAGCAATTATGCATGCACAAGAAAAACGATAAGCACGCATATTACACATTTCATACACATGCACTCGAAGAGATATAACAATATTTTCTCTATCCGTCCCTCATCATCTTTATCATGATCATAGCTTAAATTGTTCAGTGAGGCAAACGCAAGCTCGAAGTTAAGTCTATCAGAGTTAAAGTCAACTTAAATGCCATGCATGCGTGTAATATGGATGTTGTAATGTAATGCTGTGTTTAAGTCGTCGAGTGGATTATCATCATGATTATCATCATCACGCTCGTCATCGTCGTTATTATTGCCACATACGTATTACTTTTGCTATTATATTATTACCATTATGAACGGTTGAATGAATGGGGTGACTCTGGCTTGGAAATTCACTCCCGTCTCAAACTCCGGTGGTTGCTGCACACCACCAATAACAAAGTTTTTAAAGCCTCTTTTTTCCACTTTTCTTCTTACAAGTAATAAGTACATCATTGTAGTATGTAGCTGGCAGAAAATAAAATAACCAGAGTTTATTACCATTTCCTCTTTTCCTATCACTTTTCTTAGCAAGGCATGCAGAGAAGAGAAAATGTTGGGCCAAGGTATAAAATCATAATAATAATTTACGGTTTGGATAATATTTTAAATAATTCACAGGGAGTGAGGAAATTATGGGATGTAAGATTGTAGTAGATTCTGTGTGTATGTGTGTGCACATTATTTTTTATTTTTTTATTTTACAGTCGCAGCAGCGAAAGCAATGATTTCCTTAATATTATTATTACTTTATTTATTTATGCATGATTTCATTGCCATCGCCGGCTTTTGGCTTGGCTTGCACTTTCAGAGCCACCTCTTTCTATGTTACCTTATGTACTAGTATCTAAAAACTTTGAGAAGTCAAGTGGATGGAATGGTGGAGGGGAGAAAAATAATTAGTGGACACATACATAACACACATACATTCGACAGCACAACGGCGGCACCGACCCCTTTCAATCACTCCGTCTTTCATTTTCATTGCTTCTTGCAATAAAAACAGCAAAAAAGACAAGGACAACTTAAATAGTTTCATTTCCATCCATTGTTTGCCAGCTTTGTTTTGCAAAGATTTTTAATATGCATCCCTTCGGAGTACCTGAGAAACTTAACCTGGTACATGATATCACAATGCAATATTAACTTTGAGTTTCAAGACTTTTCCTCATCGCCATCGTTATCATTATCATTGTTATTATTATTATTTGAGGAAGGGACCACCGCCGTTCTCGAGTCCGGTGTCGGTTTCCCCTTGACAATGTCAAAGTCGAAGTCACAGCCGTAGTGAGCTGCCGTAGTCGCACGGTCATCGAGAAGAGGGAAATCTTTTGAAGTTTATTGCGTCAAAGAGAAATATGACGTGACGGTAAATATGTGCACATAGTTTCGTTTCCTCTCACTTACTACAGTCAGACGCAGTCACTTAGTGAGACCACCTTGGATGCTTATCACCATGAGTCGGAGTCTCAAATCTCGATCTTTCGTCCTATGCAATGCTACGCTTGTGCGTTTGGTGGCAACGACTGCGACTGTGACTGTGACCCTGTCATTCTTTTTCTATACCATTCCAATTCCAGAAAAATTCTTACTCCTTAATTTTGTCGGACCGAGGAACCGACCGACATTTCACACAATAAAAACTAAGAAATTCTGTGGTTGACAGGATTTGGTAAAAATATGCTTTCATATTATCCCAATAAATTATTCCAAATGCTGAGGAAAGTAACCACAGATGCATCTAGGTGCATCCAGGCGTTGCATTTCTTTTGTGTGATCAAGAGAATAAAGATTCTAAAAATATGGTTGACATGACAACAATAGTAAAAAAAGGGTAAAAAGCAAAGTGAAGGAAGAAATGTGCATAAGAAGCGAGTGAACGTCTGTGTCCACCAAACCTTTCGAAAAATGTGCTCATGTAGGAATAAAATATTGTGTAAGAACAGGTGACACTGCTCACACACATTTTATTCTTATTATTACATTATTATTCTCCTTTGTGTCCGATGGCTCTGTGTGGACTTTGAGCAGTGGAAAAAATACCGCCCACATTCATACAACATCCAGACAAAAATTTATTATGAAAAAATATTTTCAACAAACAAACAAACAAAAAGGAAAAGGATCTTTATCCTTCCATATCTCTCTCTTCCCTTTCTTATTCACTAAAACATTTTTATCTGATTTTTTCCTACTCGTCTTATCTTGGTTTAGTTTCGTTTCTCACCGGTGACCTTTCGTTGCAATGATGCACATGGTAAACACACGCAACAAAGGAATGGAGAGTTGCAGTTAGTTGCAGCAGCTAGAATTTTTACCTTTTTACAAAAGAAAAATGTCAAAATTATCAGTGCTAAGAGGAAAAGAGCAGATTGCAGACAAGGCACAGCACGGAGAGTTGGATTGAATTGTGTTTTAGAAAAGGGGATGAAATACGAAATTTCAGAGAGGATGCAGTTTCGAGTGTGGATATTTTTTACTTGTGACCGTTAATGCTCAATAAATAAGTGCACCACTCAATTTTATTGACACAGGCAGCATATTCCAAAAAGAGAGGGTCAACTGGACAAAAATAATATTGCTGTGGGTTATTTTAAAGCGGAAATGCATTCTTATCTGTTCTGTTCAGTCGGATAGGGAAAAATTGTTCTTGATTCTCTTTGTTCAACTTTACTCAACCGATCTCCACACCTGACCACATTTTCCTTAATCTAATCAATGCACCAAAAATAATCATAGTAATCATTCATGGTAATAGTAATAAATAATACTTTGGAAAAGTAATGATATGTTGCTCTTTGTGCAGTGAGTCGGGAGGAAGGAGAAATATGGTTCAATATTTTTTCTTCATTTTTCCTAATCTCATCGTCATCGCCATTATCATTACCACCGCCGGAGGCATTTTTACCTGACACACGAAAAAAATATCTCTTTTGCCTCTCCACGTCCCTTTCTCTGGATAAGATTGAAAAAAGTTTAAAAGTCAGCCGTAATCAAATCAGTCAGTCACTCAACTCAGCGAGTCCTTATCATTAATGCATCAACGATTTTTATTTTCTCTTTAAAAGTGCAAGAAAAAGCATAAAGGCGGGACCATATTTTTTGCTTGTTCAGTCAGGTTACGTTTGTTTTGTTCCTTCAAGTTCACGTCCAGATTCACAAATCTAATGAAACGGCTGGAAAAACGGCCAGAGCAGAAAAGTCAGAGAGAGTGAGGAGGATTTTGGTTTTTTCTTGTTTATCTTATCGAAAAGACCTCTGGAGAGGAAGGAAAAACAAAAACAAAAGAAAGGATATCAGCAGCAACAGCAGCAGCGGTATTCATTCATGCAAACGCATTGCATGACACCGGCAATGATTTATGTCTGTTTATACAAAATACAATGCTCTTTTTGTTTCCGTTGTTCCTCCTTTCCCAATTTATTTTATAGATTGCTCCATTGTCTTTCTAGACTCTTGGTGGTTTTTCCTTTCCTTCGTCTACCATAGCCATTGCCATTATTTTTATTACTGGTGTGTATGGCATCATGACATTAGATCGCGCATTTACAATATATCGACCAGCTCAAGAAATAAACAAAGTCAACAGTCATAAATTCATCGTTCCTCTCAAAAAATGGAATTTTTCATGCTTATCAATCTGAAGGCAAAATGTATTTATGTACGAAAAAAAATCTTTTGAAAATATTCTTTTAGTTTGGTATTGAAATTTGTCCAGGATAAGGATGATTATGTTTCTTGAGGTACGCATAAAATCCTCAGAAATTTCTACGCTTGAAGGTGTCTTGAGGCGACAATTTTTTCCGTGCATATGCTAAGGCAAAATATGCCTTAATTTATGATAAGGTTCATGTTACGGGGAATGATGCATCTGTAGGAAATGTCTATGTGACAATGTGACAATACCATGACATGAATGACACGTTCCGTTCGACATGTATGAAAAGTTTGAGAATGTTACGAAATGTTCCAATTGTTATCAACTTGATTTCGTCTTCATTGAATCTCACGGAGAAGAGTGGCGAAGCGTGAGAAAATTGGAGGAAGTGTTGCACAAGCTCAAGATTTTGTGAATTGTGAACCCACACGGAAGAAAAAGTTTGACAGTTTGTCTTGTGACAGACAACACTTTCAGAGTTTTATGGACACATTCGCACTCACGACGCGACGCCACGTGTCTCGTGCTTACATCACATATGTAACTCGCATTCTTTTCACTCCACTGTTACTTTTTTTATATCACATCACTAAAAACGCACTGTTGCACAAATACTAAAAAATACTTGGATTTTCCGCAATTGTACAAACATTTTAGGTATGAATAAAGAAACCTGAGAATTTTATCTGATTCCCACTTTTAGTAAAGGTGTGCGTGTGTCCATTAAATCAGTCATGCGCAAATAAATAAATAAACGATTTATTTTCAGCAATGTAAATAAAGATTTTCACTTGGACACATTTAGGGTCATAGCGGAGGAAATAAATTGAGTCTCACGTTCACAAAGCTAACAAAGTGTGTCCAGTTGACTTTTAGTTTATTTTACTCCACCCGCTCAATCCACAGTTCATTTGAAAAACTGGACTCTGTGAACTCACGAGATTGCTTTTTGCTTTGTAACGAGTTACAAAATAATTAAAAGTGAAACTCTCGGTAAGAGGATGAGAACGAGAGTGAGGATCTACTAGATGGCTTTTGACTTTTCATGGCATTCATTTCGCATTCTTGCATGCATGAATGCATTCTATTTGATAAGAGTCGAGTCACAGCTCCACAGTGGACACACACACAAAATTAAATAAGAGGCAAAGGCAGAGTCCCACTTGCTCACTCTCACTAACTATGTACTACTATCAACTTCACACCACACATATTTTTGACCACACCAGAGACAAAGTCGGAGTCAAGTGCCAAGACACGTGTTTCCCGATACCGACTCACTAACTAACAAGAGAGGAACCTGACGTGACAACAACATAATTTTTTCTCCAGACAAATACTGTCACTCTCGCTGATTGTAGTAAAGAGGAATGTTGAAAAAAGGGTAAAAAGGCATTTTTCCTCTCGTATGATAAATTTTCGCTGTCTCTCATTTCTGCACACATTACATTATTACTACACACTATGAAGTACGTTTCATCATGGATCATGGAGACACACGAGACACTGACACGCGACGAACCGAACCCAGAGCCAAGAACGAAGAGTGTTATTATGAGCCATGAGCCAACTCAACGTTTTGTAAGGAGAAATTTCGATTGAGCCACGAACCATGAGGCATGATCAAGTGCTCTAGAGAAACTGATTGCGTTTCTCGTGCGTCCCCAACACTTTTCTTGGCTCTTGAGAAGAGTCGAGACGAGAGGCGAAGGCAAAAGCAAAAAGGCCTCTTTTTCTCCTCTCTCCACTCAAATTCCAGCTCAGCTCTAGCTCCAGCCAGCTTTTATTATTATCTACAATTTTCAGTTTTCAACTCAACTTCAAGTCGCTCGCTCACTCCTTCCTGGTCTTCACTTCTTCGTCGTCGTCGTCGTCGTTTTTTTGATAAATGCCCTCTGCTCTCTTTCCATTCTTCCTGCAACAATCTTATTTTATATTAGAATGGCCGAGTGGTGCAGAAGAGTGCGAGCGACGGAGCAGGGCAAGAAGACAAGAAGACATTATTACACGAATTTGCTGAATGCTCAAGCCGGAGTGAATTCAGAAATCATAACCGTCAGTATGTAGAAGAAGAGGAAGAGGAGGAAAAGAGCTGCTGCTTCTAACGATAATCTTTAACCCGTTTTCTCTTTTCTCGCATGCATCAGCATCAGCGTGAAACTTTACTGGCTCTGGGATGATAAAGAAGAATCAAGAATGAAATGGGAGTGCCGGTGTGTGGCTGTGCCAGTGGCAGCTCCTCTTCTTATTCTTCTCTGTTGCTTTTTTCCAATTTCCATTGTTATTTTCCTGTACAGATCTACCTACAATGCTCTATGTGCTTTATGCAGTGGAGTTGCAGTAGTCAAAGTGAAAAATCAACCTGACTCGATGGTAATAATGAGCAGGCAAGTGGATTGTTTCATTGTTCACTTTTTTACTTCTTTCACAAAGTGACGGCTTCGCTTGGTCACTAGGAGAGACTCGACCTTATCTTTATTTTCAGAAGAGAACTTGCACTTGTGCAATATGTATCATACACGCACTTCTAGAGACTCTTATTCTCCGCCATTAGAATCATTATCATATCATCGGATAATTATTCACGGTCAAGGTCATTCATATCTGCATGCGCGAGCTAGAGAAAAATGCACAGAGAGCACTTAGGCTCTGATAGTGCACTGATGTTTTGTGGTGGTCATCCTTCCTGGAAAATAATCGCTCTTTCAAACTTAAAAACAAAAAGGTAGACACAGAAGAAATTTTCAGTTGATAAAAGCAAAACCTGGCCTTTGGCTACTTGGCACGGCAGCAGAGTTGGCGTCGTTTTACGTTTTTTTCTTTTAGGAACAGAATGAAAACGAAGTGACAATGACAAGCTCTTCACTTTTATATAGCAATGCTTCAGCAAATGATACGATGATCCATCTTCGTCTCCGTTTCGTTCATTCACTGTTTCAGCTCCAGAAAATTGAATAAAAAGGATGCTTACCGTAGCCAAACAAAATGATAAGTTTTACTATAAAACGTTTGTGCGTTTTTGGGATATCGTGAGACAGCAAGAAAAGAAAAGAGTTTTCATAAGGAGTTTAAGTGCTAGCAGAATAAAAGAAATTCTACTTTTATACTCTCTCAATAGAAATCTAGCTCGGGAAAGTATAAAATATCAAGTTAACGGGTCAACAAGAAAAAACATAAATCCAAACTGATTCATCCCTCGGATTGTATGGAGCAGATTACGTATTATAATTTTTTTGCTTATATCTGCTATAAAATATTATACAAGATTAAAAAACAAAATGGTCCCTTTTTACAATTTAATCTCTCGGTTTTTTATTTCCTCTAATAAATAAAAAAGGGAAAAAATAAATATCTAGACTTTTATGCAGATTAGATGCTTTCAGCCGAAACCCTTGTGAATTGGAGATTTGGAGAAGGAAATAATAATAATTTTCCCTTCTTATCATTTATTATCAGGGAAGACATAAATAATAAATGGACCACTGCGCCTTTTCTTTTCCGCACCGCACCGCTACTTACCACTGCCATGCCGCCGCTACTCTCATGTGATGCGATGCCACTGACTGTGACTCTGGCTGTACATTAGAATTAGAGATCTCCGTTTTTTATTATAATGTATACATACGTATCTGTTTACCATGTGCACACGTCCAATCTCCACATTATGTCATTATCCAATTTGTAAAATGCAATAAGGATGCACTTTTTGCTTTTTTGCCCACTCAGACGCAACTCTGAAAAACTCAGCAGAGTCAAAGTCTCTTCTCGTCTTCTCTGAAAATGCCGGCTTTTTCTATTTATGGACATTGAACTGTTGTATGAAGTCAAAGTACAGGGAAAGCTACACATTTTTTTCTGAAAGAAATCTTCCATGTTGGATCTGGATTCTAGATTTAGATTCGGAATTCAGGATTATTCCTAGTAGCTGGATAATTTTTCTGTGAGTAAAAAATTCCATCATCCAAAATGGTAATTCGTGGTGATGTGTACAAGAAAATTGTTATGATGATGATTATTATGACCAGGATGGTTTTAGATTACCACCGCGCTGCTCCTCACTACGTTCGTTTATCTCTCTGTGGCCATTATGAAAATGACAGAGGAAAGAGAAGAGAAGCGTGGAATAAAAGATGGAAAATCTCCGCTCCGAAAAGCTGTTTCGTCCAAAATAGCTGCAGTTGAGTAAATTCACTTTTTTTGCGTTGCCTGACTGGCGATATGAAAATGCTTGAAGCCACTTCACTTCAGTCACTCTTCTTGTGTCTGTTGACAAAAACACGAGTCGGGCGATGTGATATGAGAATGAGATGCGATTGTGTGTGGAACTTGAACCTAGAATAGAACAATAATAGTAAAAAGACTGGAGGAAAGCGGAGTTTTTAGAATAAAGTGCAACATGATAACTAATGATGATGATGATGATTATGGGACAGAACACAGCAAACAGAGTAAAATCCGTCCCATGGTAATCCTTGGGAAATGGCTTAACTTGATAAATTCCGAAACCGAGTTGAGTTACTGGAAAACAACAATGCCCAGAAGTTGCTTTGTTGTGTAACATCATTACAATACTCCACCCGTGTACCAAGAACCAAACGTCAAGTGACTGAGTCAAATAAGAATAAAAGGTCATAAAATTGTAAAATCCACTTTTGCTCGTGCATTGCTTCTTCGTTGCCTGCCACCATTATAACTACGACTCTGACACTGTTGTTGTTTGTGCCTGGTGGTTGTCGTTGTATTTGTAGAAGAGTGGATTATGTTTATTATGTTATGTCTGTGGACACATTGGATTCGATGAAGGTGGTGCAATGTGATGCAGCCGAGAATGCACCATTATTCCATTATTGATTCAATTGCTTTTCCATTGCCTTGTGCTTAGTCATAAGCCACTGAAGCATTTCGGTAAATGGCATTTTACATTTTTATACAATGCCCCAAACGGCTTCCGTTTCTCCTTCTAATATAAACATAAACATTTTTCTCATTTTTATTATTATTATTACATACTTTAGCTTCAGCAGTGGTATGACTGACGAAATGATGATGTCGACGACATACGACATATGATGACATAGATGACATTGCATTTTCAAAAGACACAGCCAGTGACAAGAAACGTCCGTTTTTCGCGATTATGCAGCATTATTTTTATTATTATTATTATTGTCACTATCATTATTGTGATTGTGGTAAGAAGGAGCTTACAACGACGCTAATCCGGGCAAACAATGTGGCCAACGCCTGCCTGCCTCACTGCTTCACAGAGATTACACTTAAATACTTTTGCAGAGCTAGGGCGAAGCTCACTCGGATCACTCTCCATTTCATGAATGATGAAAGGTGTGATAATATGACTAATTTTGGTATTACCTTGCATTTTTTAGCTGTAAATACATTTTAAAGCAGTACTTAGAAGTGATAATGATGTAAAAATGACGTCGTCACTGTCAAACAACAAAAAGTGACTTGAGCTTTATTTATTTAAGAATTGTGCAAGAAGTAGGTAGCAAACTGCTTATCTGCACTAGTAGCCATCATCTCGGAGTAAGGTTGACACAGTTCATTACCATTACTACGGAGAAGATCCGTCATACTCGCTGCTTCGATATTATTCTGTAAACAAAATATTAGCTTCGCTTCCAGCAGCATTACAATGCTAATGACAAGACTGAGGGAATGCTTTGGGTAGCCGTGCAAAGTAAATAAAGCTTTTTCCAGTTCTCCAGTCAGTCAGATCAGACAACAAATGCACACTACTACATACAATGAAATGGATCTTCTGGTTGGATAAGGATTAAGTAAAGTAAGTAACTATTTGGTTGCAAGGGACACAATGCACTTTGTATTTTGACAATGACAATGGTGATGACGATGATAAGGCTGATCACACTAGTCTCGAGGTATGTATCTAATACGATATTATAAGAAAATGATTTGTTATTGTCTCTATTCTCCGGCTTTCATCCCAAAAGCAAACTCAGGTCTCTCTCCTACATAAGTAAAGTAAGTCGAGTCTCGTGTAACGTTTTTATGGATCATCGTCATCGTCAACTCCATTCGGCAAAATGTCTCATCCTCATCCACATCCACCTCCACCACCGTGCAAAGTTGTTGGTGATACTGGGGATTTTCTCTGGATCACTCTGATAATTTCGCCGTGAGCAAACAAAAAAGGGGACAGGAGACACTCTCAGAATATAGACAGATACAATATTATAGCTTTTTTGGAGGAAAAGCAAGCGACAACGAATTATACGCCACTTGAGGCAAAAGGGGGAAGACGGAGAAAGGAAAGGAAGGAGATAGGAGAGTTGCAGTTGCAATAATGCAGTGCGGGTGGATTTGAGACAGAAGAGACGAGACGATGCGATATGCGATGCATGGTGATAATAAAAAGGGGAATTTACACACTCGAAAACTTTTGACGAGTCATCATCGTCCCTGTTTCTATTGCATATTGCATTGCATTGCTATACCCATTCAGTCTCGATGAGTTTTATTATTGTTGCTGAAGAGAAGAAGAGGATAAGCAAACATTGACACAGTCGTGGAAAAGAAAGGAAAAGGCACTTGAGATGAGTTCAGGTTTTTCTTTTTCGAGTGCAGTTGCAACTTGCATCGCAATAATAATCATAATCATGATCATAATGATAGCCGGGCGTGTCGTCGTGTGCCGTGTCTCCTTTCGTCATCGTCATCGTCATCAAACTGACAAGAAAAGTGTAATGCAACGTAATGCTCCGCAATACCGCTGGAATCGTTACATTTTAAGAGGCGATGATGACGATCATGATGGGATGGTCGTGATTATGATTATTATTATGATGACGATTATCAAAAGTTGACACATTTTGATATTTTGATGTATTTATGGAGATGAAAGATTAAAGGAGAACGTGAGGTGAGAGCTAAAAAACGAAGTAAGCGGGGAAAGTGGAGAATGAAAAGGAAAAGAACGAAACTGTAACGTTACGTTATGGTTATTACTGGAGAGACGATTTTTCTGTCTCTGGAGATTTTCCAGGCTTTTTAGAAAAGATTCTCTTGAGTCTTGCTCGAGTGTGACGTGAAAGTGGTGTGAAGAGACAGAACAGAGGAGACATTTCTGTGTCCGGAGGCAGTAGAGTGAGCGTAAGGGTAGTTAAAATGTGCACTCGTGCGATGTAATGAGGCAAGAGAGAAATGTGTTAAGATGAGCCACGTTCGGTTCTCACTTGTTTTTTTCTTTGTACTTTTGTGAATATGTAAATTTTTATGCAGGCTTTGATTGGGTGTTAAAAGGAACTCGGGTCATATTAACACTCCGTTCAGAATTTCCGCGAGCAGGAGAAAGAAAGAAAGTCATAAAAGAGTGAGGAATTGCCTCGAATGTGCTTTTGCTATTGGTTTGTGCTGATTCTCAGAGCGATGGTGAAGATAAGGCGATAAGCGATGTGGACACTTATTTGTTGGACGGATGATGATGAAGTGGTTGGATGAAAAGATATTTCATCTCTGATTCTTATCTCGTCCCACACAACGACGAGAGGGACAATGAGAAAAAGTAGTTGATATTTTTGTCGTTTCCCTTTTCGATTTGAAATGAACGAACGTTTCCTTCTTTTGGACACCCTCCGTTTCCTTGAAGAATTCACATTTACTTTTACTTAGCCTCCTAGCCCTACTCAATTCACTCACAGTGATTCACTTTTCACTTTTATTTTTTTGTCGCCATTTCATCGACTCTGTTGACAAATATCACAATCATTCTTTGTATCCCCGACATTCTGTTTTTCTTTCTAAAAAATATATATTAAGTCTACTTGATCGAGCAGAGGCAGAGACAGGAAGAGAATGAATAAAAATGGGGGAAGTTCACGTTTGGATTGGTGAAAAGTTTGAAAGTTTGACTATTATTATTATAACGTAAACACAAAAATGCAACAGCAACACTCAATAAACGCAACGACTGGCCACACACTTACATAACATACATTCCTCACATTCTTTTTTTCGTTTTTTGTCTGGTGTCAGTGAAAAGGAAAGTTTACAATTTTGAAAAAATATACAGCTGGGGAAAATGACGATGTGGCATTCTTTCTCCTACCCTCCACTTTCATTCTTTTCTCTTGCTCCTCTCAATTTTTTATTGTTTGCTTATTGTAAACTTTCCGTTCTTTTTCTTCAACTTCATTTAAAAAGGGAAAGCAGCGGGCGGAAACTTGTCGAGCAAACGAAACCAAGGCAAGGCAATGAACAAATGAACACCGCCACCATTTGGAATGTCGGCAGAGAAAATGAAGTGTGATCGGTTATAGTGGGTAGCATCGTAGTCAGAAGCAGCTGCAGAGGCACTGGTGCCAAAATATTAGCCATATTTCTTCCGGTGCATTACTTAAGAAGAGAAGGGAAAATAAAATATTGTGCCTTAACTTAGCCACTTTCAGTCATTTTCCTTCCTTTGTAGATTTTGTGAAACGAAACAAATTTATTGCTCTGTAGTGTGTGTGTACACAGTTGTCGGTGTTGTAGTGTGAGTAGTAAATGTTGTGTAATGCGAGCCATTTTCTTGTTGTTATTTGTTAGTCTTTTTCTTCACAACCGGTGATATTCATTCACACGTGGAGAGCGAAGGAATGGAGGCACAGATGTGATTCTAGTGAGAATAATGGACATAAACGTAACTCTAAGCAAAACTTAGTTTTACTTTTCTTCGTCATGGAGTACATGTACACATGAATGATTGAACTTTACAACTTTTGTCGAGGTGAGGCGGTAATAAACAAAATATTAAATGTCAAGCGCCGCTTTTATTTCTTGTTGAGTTGAGTGCTTCACCTTTTTTTCTCCGTTTTTATGTAAAGTAAGCGCTCACAATAATAATAACAAGATAATATGAGTTTAATGTTAAGTGCGTCATAAAAATGCTATTGACACACACGCAACAAAACAAGCAGCTCAGAGTTAAATGTGAGCATACCATTAAAGCCGCTAGGCTTTTTGTGTGATGCTGGTATACTATGTAATGCATATGTACATAAAACCGGATGTGGCAAATAAGCAGGGCTGTGCAATTAATTTCCGGTCTTCCTTTCCTTTCATGAGTTACTCGACTGCAATGTACTTTTCACATTAAAAAGAAAGTTTTTCCGATTGTTGGCGAGAGTTTTAAACATTGACTTGTTTTGTGGCGATGCTAAAGTTTTAAAGGTGCTACATGATATGTGACTACGTACTACTTGACTACTATTTTTGTTGTTGTTGGGTAAGTCCTGTCATAGACTTTCATCCTGCCCTTTTCTTCTTTATGACCAGCAAGAGAATTCATTTTTTAGTACGCGAGAAAGATGGAAAGCGGAGAATGAAACGGAGCAGACAACAAAACAGAAATATAAATCCGCATCATGGAAATGAATGGTCGTTGAAACGAGAGATTTTTTGGCCGTGGACACATCAAACGACCATGAACTGGAAAAGCTGGAGGAGCCTTATCCAAAATGAAACGAACCCAGAGAGAATGTCATTACCACATTTTTCGTTCTTCTTTATTGGCGTTGTTTTACTTTCTGGACCACCAACGAATCAAGCACCAGGCATCTAAATTTAAGCCGTAGTACAAACGAAATGACAGAGCGGAAGTAAAAAAAGTTCATTTTCTGTTCTTGTGGAGAGAAACAGCTCCTTTTTTATTGCGATGCAACGAGCATTTCCGTGTTATGTATTTTTCAACGACGAACTCCGCGGTCATTTTCTCCATTGGAGAAAATATTTTAGCAACCAAAAAGAGTAGCAGCAACAGCAGCAGCAGCAGAATGGAAGCAAGCATTAACTAACGATCCCTCGTTTCACTTTTATTTTTCCGATTTCCACAAAATACGAGAAGAGAAAATGAAAGAGTAAATCCTATTATAGATCACGAACGAAACAAAAAAGAGCCACACACAAACTATGCTATGTGACCACACTGTTTAACAAGAAGAGCAATCGGGAAAAAATAAATTTCTCTGTTTGTCTCATTTTTCCTCTCCTCTCGTGTTATTTTTATTACTTTTCACTTTCTCCTCCACTACTTGAGTTTCCTTCTTCAGAGTTTCCTTCTTCTTCCGTGCCGAAGTCGAGACTTCCTTTCTTTCCTTTAACTAACTCAACAGCGGTCGGTCCTTAGCTTGGTCTTGGTCGTGTCATGAGAAGATAAAGAAGGGAAAAAGAAAGTTTTTGCTGGAGAAAGTCTTGTAAGTAGTAATTTTATATTATGATGTGAACGTGTCAACCCATTTTCCCCATTTCACCTTGTCCGATTTCCAATTTCCTCCTCATTAATCTTTCCTTTGATCCTGGGTTCACTCAAACACACTTCAATTGCTTGCTCATTCTATGCACAGGCTTCGAGTTGAACCTGAGCCATTATTTTATAGTTATTATTACTAAAAGATAATAAATTAATTGGTGGGGGATCGCTGGATTTCCAATATTTTCGTAGAGTAAAATGAACTTTTTTTTTCTAATTTTTCTTTAAACTTGTGTTGAAAGTAAATGGATGGGAAAGCGAGAAGGTTCTTTGGTTTCGCTTCGGCTTCCTTTTTGGTTTCAAAACAAAAGAAAAAATCAGAAAGTCATGGAAAAGAAGCCACATGTTTTATTCCATAGAATAACTAAAAAAGGAAAAAAGAATGAATCTCCCTCCACGCTAAATAAGTGGTTTCTTGGAGTGTAGTGGAGGGAAAGTGCACAAATGCTGCAGTTCCCTCCACTCCACTTCAGAGTCCCACTCCCACCCATACTTAATGACTTGGTTTAGTTATTTTGTGGTGGAGAAAAGAAAAGCCTTTTTTCTTGGAGGAGGTGGAGGTGGATGTGGATGTGGAATGTGGATGGAGGTCGTAATTCACACCTTGACTTGTGCATGCTCATTTCCTTCTCTTCATTCTATTTTATGGGATGGGAAGCCACTTAACTGAAGAAGAGGAAACGAGGAAAAAGAAAAGTTTCTTGTCTCAACTCAACTCAAGCAGGAAGTCTGGAGTTGTGTTGTAAAGAAAGAAAGTGAGAGAGAGAAAAGCAGCTCTTGATTAATTACACCAATAAACTTCGTGTTCACTTTCTCCTGGAAACATGCATGCAAGCTATGTAGCAACCACTTTCTCCCAACAAGAACAAAGTAAAGCTACAAGTGTAAAAAAGTAAAAGTGCATTTCACATTTTTTTCCACTTTCCCACTTCCAAGCCTCACCTTTTCATTTTCATTCCTTCCTCCTCCACTTGGAAATTCCAATTGGCCATTTTTCCTTATCTGGAAAACAACTCACGTAGGTAATCGTAATCATGTAAAACGTTTTATGGATGTACAAAGGTCCACCTTTGTCAAGTTGAGTCAAAATATCTGGAAATTTATTTTTCTCTTTCTCTCCCTTTCCCCGATAACATCACAAAATAAATAACAAGAGAATGGAAAGCGGTTCCATGGAATAAGAACAAGAACAACATTGGAGTATTTTGTACAAAAGTACACATTTCGCTTTCTCTAATCCTCTTTCACTTTTTACTTGTCGGATCGTCGTCAACCACCAGCAGAAGCAGTAGCGGAGGGTAAATAAAGAAAATGTTGGAGTGCAGTGGCAGTGGCCAATTCAAATTCTCTTTTGTTTCTTTATGAGTAGCGGAAAACGAGGAAAAGTAATGATAACCGTACATTATGTTCATTCTGATTCTTCGTCGCTTCCTCCCGTTCTTCGCATAGCTCAGACTTTCTTCCGTTTTCTCAGTTAGCTTCCTTAAATTACATTTTAACTATTCTTCGGGGAATTTTTGGGGAGCAACCAGAAAAGTGAAGAGACGTGTAACTGTAAAACAGTAACAGAACAGTATCAGTCGGAAAGCAACTGAAACAAGACAATTTTTTGAAAAGGGCAGACCAGAGGAAAAGAAGGCAAAGACGGTGGCTAATTTATTGCTCTTCCTCTACTTTACTCGTATTTTATTCTGATTCAACTTTCTCAAAAGTCTAATTGGAGGCTAAGCTCTTCTGTACATTTTCCTGAAACCGAGAAATTGTGTATATGCTGAAACACCGCAAATTGTAATACATTACACCATGTATTTTACACACTTTGAGAATTTAAACACTTCGATTTCGCTGTCATTGTCGAAGAATAATAAAAATGTGAAGGTTAAGTTATTTATGGATTTGAATACGATCCAAAAATAGAACTGTCGATAAAGGCAATAAGTACGTAGCAATAAATTGAAATTGTGAGAAAATTTGAATCTTGTCTCCGTTCAATTTTATTCTATTCCACCGTACTCATTTTACTTTTATGAACATCTTCTATTATAATGCAATGCAGCGTGTCACATCGCATCACATCACATCCTCTACAACAAAAGAGATTCGGAGCAATTTTATTTTATTTTGGAAGTCACGTCTCACACCATAAAAAAGTGGTGCGTGAGTAAAAGTAAAAAGTGACGCAAGCGAAGCTTCCGCTTCCTCCATCTGCATCTGCTTGCATCCATCCTTCACTTTCACTTTCTCCCAAAAAAAACTTTCCTTACAGCCTCTGCA
Source organism: Cyphoderus albinus (assembly GCA_021029165.1). Lineage (NCBI taxonomy): Eukaryota > Metazoa > Arthropoda > Collembola > Entomobryomorpha > Paronellidae > Cyphoderus > Cyphoderus albinus. The sequence continues at coordinate 12,251 of VYYJ01001559.1, read as the reverse complement.
CAATGCAATGCTTGCGAGCGTCATGTGCACTCCGCTGCACTTTCTCCTGCATTGTAAATTGAACAACGAGTTTTTTATTATTTTTCTCCACTGAGAGAACGAAAATCGTTGTAGTTATAACTTTAAGTTCTACTGGAGTCCGTGAAAAAATGAACATCGGTACTCTGAACAAACAGCCACCAGGTTCAAAAAAAATTCTGCTCGTTCCCCTTCACACTCATCTTCTCGTTCTCAACTTTTTTGTTGTGGGTGATGGAACGCATACGAAATGTGGAGACGAGACGATGATGCTGGTGCATCGTGGTGCAACGATAGATGCGTCTCCCAAAATGGGAACGTGATCCTGATCAAGCAGGGAATAGCAGGTAGCGAACGTACACAACTAAAGTAAAAAATATTGACGCTGATGTTCCTTTTGCATTCTTTTTCTTGCATCTTCCAAGAAAATCCCGGTCAGAAAAATTTTTGTGTTCGGTGCAGTTGCAGTTGCATTGCATCCCTCATGCATCTTGCATCAGGCGTTCCATCCTCCGCTTGAGTGACACGAAGGAAAGAAAAAGGGATTTTTGAAGAAAAAACCTGACAGAGTTTAAGCTTTACTGCGTGCCTTTGTTTACCTTTCGTTTTCCCTGGCTCTTTCTGGTACGTATTGATATTGCGTATTTTTGTTGACTTGAGTCTTGTTGAGCCTGGAGCGAGAAAAAAGTAAAAAGTCAAAGGAAGTCTTAGAGAGCGAGCGAGTTGTGAGCAGCTCAGTTGTTCAGCCTTTTTTCATTTGTTCACTGTCATGTCATTCATGGAATAATGGTTCAGTGCACTTTTGTTTGTTTTGTGCTCGCTCAGCTCAACTTCAATGTATGTATGTACCAAGTACCAATTGCAGTTGCGGCGGTTTCTCCAACAACAAAATCAAGAGCAAAGTGAATTGGGAATGAGAATGGAGCATGAAAGGAGAAAAATTCTATTTAAAGCGAGTCAAAGTCTCTAAAGTGAAGTCAAAGTAAAAAAAGCCGTTGACGTTGATCCTTTTTGTTGTGTTGTGTGTGTGGGAGACGGCGAAAAGAGAAAGGTATTTAGAAGAAATTAATCTTTGGGGTTGTGCTGTGGTCGTGGTCTTGAATCGTCGCTCGCATTGCATCGCGGAACGGGAATTGCCTCTCTCTCTGTCTCCTCGAACTCCTCCATTCTTCTTTTTATTTCTCCATTGTGTAAATATAACATAAACATGACTACAGGCATAAAATAATATAGCTAATGTATTATGCTTAAGAACAGGCAACCACAAAATTTTCGGAGTGAAGTTAAGAAGAGGAAAAAAACTAAACGCAATGCTCTTTTTCACCGGAAATACCAACCAGACCAGACTGAAAAGAGACTAATCGCTTTTTTGTTAAAAAGAAGAATTTTTTTCTCTCTCAGGGGTCTTTTGCCGTTCTGCAGACTTCTCTAGAAGGAAGGATGGGATTTTTGTTCTTTTGGGAGAAAATATTGTACGCAGCGAAACTAAATGGCGCAGCAGCCACATCACATCACATCACTGCGTTCCCTTGATAATGGTAATAATATTTTGTAAGGCTCAACTCAACCTCAACGCAAAATGCGTGCCTCTGCCTCCGTCTCTCCCAATTTGTCTGGTTGGAGGCACTCTCTGAATACAGATTCGGATTAGGAGGAAAGGAAAGCGGAAGCCAAGAAAAAAAATCTTCGTGATGGAGATCCAGACGACAAGACTGCAGTGCAGAAGTTGAAGTTGAGCTGGTTGAGAGTTGCACAGACTGCAGTAGCAGTGAGGAAAGACAAAGTCGCGGAGTTGAAAGAAAGTGAAAATGTGAGAGACTCTCTCAAGAGACAAGTTCAAAGTCAGCGAAATGTTGTGTAGCCAAAACGGAGCGAAAAAGAACAATGATCGTTTTACACACAACTCTCAAGTCTCACTCGCTCGACTTTTTACATCACGCCTTTCTGTCTTTACGACTCATGATAATCACGAATGACGACGGCGATGATGATGATGATGACGATGTTAATGATGCCAAATGCGTAAGCGTAACGCAAAGACTCTGAAAGCTATGCGGAAAAGCGTGTTCCAAAATAATTGGCAAGTTTGGCCATGTTTGTTTGTTAGTAAAAACTACACTATCGTATAGTTACTTTTGTATTGCTCACGTGTATCGTTTCCTGCGCCGAGTATTTGCGTTGTGATTGTTGCTGCTGAAGACTATTTTGCTGATGAGCGATGTGATGGTGTTGCGAGCGGAGACTTCCGCCCACATTGATGCCACCAACTCCAACAACCACGCCGCTACAGTTTGCCGCTCCGACGCTTCCCACGCCTCCAGAAATATGAATCTCCTCCGAATTGTTTGGCATTTTTATGCTGATTTTCCTCCTTCCCTTGCAAATACTACACCCTCAGGTGTTTAACTGTTGGGAATTTGGTGATTGGCACATTATGTAGACCGAGCACAATTTCTCATTAAACAAACTTACAGTAAGAGCACACATTATTCTCAGTTTTTCAAAGCTTCCAGTTAGTTACAGCTCTGACCACTTCAGTATAAAACATTTCCTGGGACAGTTTAAGAAACAAAATAAAACAAAATAGAATGAAATACTTTACAACGGAGCACTATGAAAACACCGCACATTAAATTTTCTTGTCGATTTTCATTTCATACACTTATTGTGTCCACGTAATGTCCACACGGGTAGATAAGCTACGAACGTACCACTTAGTGATACAAATGTGGACAACTTTCTTTTTTCTCCAATGGTTTACGTTTTACGAAAGCCGACAGAAAAAACAAGCCAGGTATTATTGTACCAACTAATCTTGTGGAGGAAGGAACAACGTAAATTGTAAATGTGGTTGGTCACATGGACGCATGCAAGTGTGTGTTTGTGTTTGATATGAATATAACATGCGTGACCACAAACAATAGATTACCGGGCTACTTTATTATTACCTATATTTTTGCCCTGGTGGTGCACTGCACTGTGCTTCACAACAATTTTTATGCAAACCAATTTACTCCCGTTGTGTTTATATTCATTTTATATGTGGAAACTGTCCAGACCTGAAAAATACCGGGTAGAGTGGAAATGTATAAAAGAGCGAGAGAAGAGCCACATAACAAACCACAATTTACACTGCTAAATAAATGTGACAGTTTTATGAGTTCATTAAGCTGTAGCTGTGAAAGAATGGAGCTGTGCAGTGCAACGCAAAGAGTGAATTGCAATATTGCTCCACTCACATCAGAAAGGAAAAGTCCAAGGAGCCAGCACCACCGCCACCACCTTAACCTTCTCACAATTTATTTTTTTTTTCCTCCCTCGCCTATCTAGGTAATACACATTTATTTGTGTCTGTGTGTTTGAGGAGATCCCTAATTCTGAAATAAAATTGGGGAAAAATAAGAGGGGACGGAGGAAAAGTGGAGGAAGAGGCAAAAATGCATTTCCCGGTGCATCAATTGCAGTGCTTTGCTTGCACCGACCGAGGTGAGTTTGGACTCGTGGCACTGCATTCATGACCATCATGATCATGGCGGATGTGGTTCTTCTCACTATGCTCTCTCCTGCTCTTCCCCACTCGTATTTTCTGGTGCGCACATAATAATAATAATGAAATAAAAGTAACAGCAAAAATAAAACAACAGTGCAACAACCAGAGCAATTATGTATTGCAGCCGAAGAAAATTGTTGCCGGTTTTTCTTCCGCCGGACACCCGACAACCCTATGAATCTTTATTATCTCTTTCTACCATTTTCATTGTATATTTTGCGCTGTGGTCAGTAGTGGTGGTGGTCACCCTTGGTCATTCCAACTTGGATGCTATTATATTATGCTACTACATATTATGCGTGTCGTCCAACTTTATTTACAATGAATAAATAAAAATAGATGATATTCGTTTGGTGTGAAGAAAATTGCATTCCTGCCACTCCCCCTCCATTTCCATAACCTCCATCTCCACAGCCACTTCCACTTCCACCCCCTCACCCTCCAAATAATGATGAGACGACGATGACAGTCGTGTTTGTGGGAACTCTGCTGGGGTTCATTCGTCTCCGTCCCGAAATGATATCTCTATCATTTTTTTTGAAGCTCTTTGCTTTCCTTACTTCAGTTTTTAAAAGCTGGATTATTATTGTTATTAAGAAAAAGCAATGTGTCCAAAAATGGATGGGCAGCGATGGAGTATATTATTACGACATAATAATGCCATATTGCTATTATTATAATGTAATGCATGTTTGTTATGTAATGTAGGTAAGTTTTTAAGGCTTTTATTTGTTTTCTCTGGTGAAGACGATGACGATAGGAAATATTTCGTTTCGTTCGTGGGATCATCATTAATCTTCATTTTGTAACATGGGGAGAAAAAAGTGCACGCGTTCACGGAACATCCATCCATAATCCACCCACGACAAAACCAGAAAATATGTCGAGCTGTGGCTGCATCCACATTTTTACATTTATTGTGTATGTTGTGTGTGTACTATCACTCACAGTCAGGATTGCATTGCATTGCATGCACACACCACGACCACGACCTCAACTCTGACATGACACGCCATGACACGGTTTCACTCTTTTCCATGAGATCTCTTTTCATATTCTCTGATTGAGTCTTTTGTGGTTTTCAGTCTCTCAGCTCATGTGAGTGGGGAAGGGGAAATGAGAAATCCGTGTACCTACCAATAATAATTTTTATTTTCCAACACATGACGGGAGACACAGACTGTGTCACACAGTTCGCATTCTGCCTATATCTATTTATTTTTATTTGTAAAAATTTGAAAATTGAAATGTTCTTAAGGTGAATTTCATTTCTTTCCCATTTCGAATTTCATCTTCCACTTCCGTTCCACTTGACCTGCATTGCGTTACAACATTGCATTACTACATTGCTTTGGGACTTGGGATTCGCATTGAATCTCATATTTTATGCTTCTGCTCACAAAAGTCAGGAATCGTAAGTGTAACCTTCAGAGAAATAGCTGCGGTTCGTTTGCTAATTAGACAGGAATTTTATGGAGTGGCAATAACTTGTCACTTCTTGCCAAGAAGACTGAGCTTCTTGTCACGTCACGGTTCAGAACTTGTTCAAGATGTTTTCTGCATTTTAAATTGCAGTCTTTTGTAAAGTGAAGTAGCAGAAATGAAATGAGACTGTCACCATTTTACCCATTTACTGCTCAACTACGCAATTATGGCGCCAGAACAACCGTGAAATCATTTTATTCCCCGATTCATCTCGGTTGAGTGAGCTAAGAAAGACATTTTAATCTGCGGGGAAACGATCAAGAATATTTTGTCAACGAAGTGAAAGAGATTGACATGGCGAGGCGACGTGTCTCAGATAGAGAGATAGGTCGGAGTTGGAACGGAAACGAAAGGAACGACAGGTTGCACCCAGGAAAGTTGCACATGGCACCAAACAATCACTTTATTTAAAGACATTTGTTATTTCTTATCGAGAAAAATGCACCAGGAAAATTAATTTGCATAGCAATCACACTGCAGCTCTCTGACAGCAGAATGCAACGTGACTTATTAGATTATATACACACGCCAGGAAACAAATCTGGTTTCAAAGTTTCCTTTTTTCAGTTGAGTAGTTTTTTAGAGTTTAAAAAATGACGACGATTTAACTTTTCAGATTAGCTGTGTGCGGTAGTTGTTTGTTACGTACGTGTGTCAACTTACAATTGAATTGATTTGATGCACGTTGTTGCATTCTGTATGAGCCGGCTTTACTACAACTTTTCTGTGGCCAACAAAAATGGTTTCACATAAACACAGTAAAGATGCATTTTGTTGACATGACACGTCTCTGCACAATGTATTTTCATGTTTTGCCATTTTTATAAATTATTCTCCATTTTTCTCCTAGATTCCACGCCACTTTTAAAAGAACCAGCTGCCATTTCCTTGCATTCACCAAGGCAAGTGTAGCATGGCGTAATATTAGAATGTAAGCAAATATAACATCGTCACGTACGTTACCAACCGATTTTTGTTGTTGTTTCGACAAAGTTTGCAAAAATAAGTACGTAATGCAAATTTAGACGAACAAATTTATTGTATGGAATGGAGTGGAGCGCTGGCGTCACTTATCTTATAGGCATAATAATGAACTCAGTTGCTGCTTAAAAAATGATGGGTTGCACCACTGCAGTAAATTGCAAAATTATGAGCAAAAAATTAGATTGTGTGCAAAAGAAAGAGAAAACATCTGTCGCCCAAACTCATTAGTGAAGTGAATCTACCCTGTAATATTGAATGTAATGGTATGACACGACACGGCCAGGCTTTGGCATGCACACCGGAAGTTTCGATGAAAGAACGAAACGACGCTTTATTTTTGTTTGTATGTATTACTGGTGAAATGAAACCAGTAATTTGACTCTTGGATATTTTTTGTGAAACTCGTAAGTATAATATTCTCCATCTGAATTCAATTATGTCATGTATGTTGTGTGGTATTATACGAAAGTATTGACTGTGGTTCAGGTAGCCGAAGAAAATTCACTTTTTTATACCATGTCGTGTGGTATGGATGGTTAGCCTAGATTATGCACACACACAGTGAGAATCAAATATATTACTTATTTGTATAACATGGGACACATTTTTTGTTTTTCTGAACAATAACGTAACAGTGCGAAGACGCCGACCAGCCACAACACAACTAAATTAATATGATTATACATTGGTGTTGGCGTTGGCATGTCATGTCAAGTTCAATATAAAAATTATATCATTATGAATTTCAGACACATTATTTTGTTGCATGCGATGCAACTGCAAAGCTAAATTTGGATTCGACACGTTTATTTTGTCTGTCACTGGAAATAAGAGGAACCAATCAATGCTTTTGTTTCAGTTACTCGATTCGTGTATAAATGGGAATTGTGAGTGAGCAGATGCTCGTTACAATACATTTGTCGCGTGTCTCTTCTGATGTGAGTGAAGTCAATAAAGAGTAAAATGCTAGATTGTGGGCGGCTTCGGCCACAACAGGGGTTACCTGACCCCTTAAATATTTCAACCACATCATTTTCGACTATTTATATTTGATGATGACGACGACGACGAATTCAATGATACTTAATATTTAATGATGATTTACGATCGTCTTCTCCAATTATATTGAAGGTTTAAAAGACGATTTTTTCTGACAACTTTATCACATTATCGTCCATCATCATCATCCCATTATCCATTTTGTGTGTTTGAAATGTCTATGGAAACTTATTTAATGATTTTGGCTCAAACACTCACTCTCTATCTACGTATTTTGTGTCCACCCACGCAAAGTCTGTTAGAATTTTATCGACGGTTTGGTAGCAGCTACAATCAGCCATAGCGATAGTCACATGGAACTCAAAACAGGAAGAGAAATAAATTTTGTAATTTTGAAGAGCAGTAAAACATTTTTTGTACGGGGTTGCACAAAAATCACATAAAATTAACAAAGGATCATGTGAAAAGAGTTCTTTTGATAGAATGAAGTGAGGGAAGAATAAAAGAAATAAAATGAATGAAGCAGGCGACACACAGTTCCTATTTCATTCCGTTTCTCTGCTGCCGCTCCCATTTGCGCCATTTAAATACTACAAACTCGAAAATGTTGAGATAAATGTTCTGACTAAGTTTAAAATCTTATCGTAGACTATGCGACTGGTATTTAGCTTAACGTGAATTAAATTGCCACAAAAATCGCAGCGAGAGAGGGAAATAAAAGAAATGAAGTTGAGTTGGAAGAGAAAAGGAGCTTTAAATGCATTTTATTGTTATGTTATGATTATTATTATTACCTTTGTATAATATAAAAAAAATTTATAGACTTTTCCTGGCTTGTAAGTGTAAGTAGAATGTATAGTTTGTGGTTTTGCTAAACTCTTTCAGAGATGTTACGGTACTCAATCCATATTCATTTTCATTCATTCATTCACTCACTCATTCGCTCATTCATTGACTTTTTCCTTCAAGTGAATCTCCTCCTCTTCCTTCTGAAGAGGATCAAGTTAAAGAAGAAGAAAAAATGGGCATTTAGTTAAAATGTGATCTTGAGCTGGGATGCTCTAGTCTCAATAAAATGATTTTTTTCTTCTTCCCCATGAAAATTGTCGACGTGAACATTAAACGCACTCACATCAGTTCACCACTAACGTCATTTTATTTACTGGCTTTCGCTCTGCCAGCATCTTCTGCCTGCAATGGAATCATTAATGTTACCTAATGTTTGATGGGATGAGATGTGCGTGTTTGTGTGTGTCCAAAGTCTTTCTCCCAGCTCCTTTTCGGACAGGCATAGTTTTATGAGCATTTTAATAGCTAATTCTGTTATTACAAAAAATACGCCGTTGCGTTTACTGCTGTGCGGAAAGGCTGTAAAATGCAATTCGAGACTTGCAAAGTCGCTTGCTCGTCTAGTCTGTATAACGTACCTAATCTATTATAACTTTGTCTCTGTTTTTGTGTGCACTTGATTCACTTTCGTGGTCATTATGAAGAAAATTTCCTTAAACCGGGTACAATTTTACTCGTCTTCGCGTATCTGTCACTTTTGAGAAACCGTTTTTTTCTAGAATCCATAAAAAAGGAAAAGACAAGTACCTAGTAAAAGAATGTTGGAAAATGTTGAATCTTTTAAAATGTTTGTCTTTCCCGTCTTTAGTCTACGCAGACAGTTCCTAAATGTTTGTCGAGTAACTAAAACTGAAGAATTCTGAAACAGAGAGTGACTGACTGAAGCCATGACTATTATATAATACAAGCCCAAAGGATGGAGGGATAATGGAGGGGTAATGGAGGTGGATGGAGGATCCCATATGAAAACATGAGGAAATTTATGAATATACAATGTTTCTGGGAAGGAACAAGACACACGGTAACATAACAGCAACAAGAGGAAAATGATCGTGATCGTGATGTGATCGTCATGATAATATAATGTGCTCCACTCCATCCTTACACAGCCTACGCATAATATTTAGAAAAGTCAAGTTTTGCGAGTTAGAGTTTCATTCCGTTGGATGAAAATGATTTTTGGAAGAGGAGCAAGAGAGAACTCTGAAGAAGACGAGACAAGTGAAGAGGAAGAGGAGACTGAAGAAAAGTCAAGTTTTGACTTGCATGCAACAACGCAACATGCATATGTGAGAAAGAAAAAAGAGTGCAATGACGATGATACCCAAGCAATGGAGGAACGCACTGTCGACGAAGTGCAGAAATAACATTTCCAAAAATAGACCTTGCTTTACTTTACTTTACGGAGAAGATTCTCTCTCTCATGTGTGTATACAATGTTGCTGAATGTCTTGAAATCTTGATGGAGTAATGAAAACGGATGGAATGGAGGGATTCGTTCTAGTTGGAGGATGAAATGAAAGGAAGGAAAATGATTTTTTCCGGGAGCCCGAATACAAATAATGGAGTAGTAGAAATTGTAGAAAGTATGGAAAAATGTGTTGTTGGAAGAGAATGGAGAATGAATGAATACATTAGATTTACATTTTACGTGAACATTATTTTATGCTCTATTATTTTTAAAGTTCACTTTTAACTAAGAATAAATGTGAGAATGGATATTATGGAGATTTTTTCCGAGTGTTTCACTCACTCACCCACTCACTCCAACTTACCCAAGAAAATGGAAGTACTATTTTCTTTACTAGATGAAGTGTATGAAATTAACATATTTTTGTTGGCATTATTTCTGCTTTGTTAAGTTTAGCTCTAGCTTAGCTACCCGTTTTAAAATTGTGTTTTTACTTTTCAAGTATTTTACCTACGCTGAAAAGAAGAAACTGACTGACTGAAAATGTGTTTATTATTGGGAGAAATTGTAGACTCATTGATTGTAAAATGGGAAGTAATTGTATTATTACACCACACACATTTTATCATGGCCATTTTCATTTAAGATGCATTTTTCATAGCGGAAATGAATTTCGTTTTCTTCGCGTTTGTTTAGATTTCACCTATTCGCGTGCCAATAATTTTCACAGAATGCACGATTTTCACACACGCGGAAACATTTCCAAATTTTCCAAAAAACTTTTTCCTAGGCACTTCCCATAAACCACATCTTTAATAAACCTCAAAGTTTCCTATGATTTTCCAATTTATTGTAGGTATGTATAATACACATGTAAATAACCTGTTAATATTTTTGTCAATTTCTAATAAAAATTCACAATAAACTAAACATTTCTCAAAACGAGTTTTTCTTTGTTCAATCACTTTCCATGGTTTGTGGTTGGAAAAGCCGGCTTTCGCTTACTAATCCAAATTTTCCGTGATAACAGAACTGGGAAACATTGTCCTTTGTAGAACAGTGAACACATTGTGTTTCAAGTAGTTCACGAGCACACACAGACACACAGCTCTTGTGAGCGAGCAGCGCAGAGGGAGAAAGAACGAAACGTGTCTCGTTCCGTCTGCCTACCACGAATTCCGGAAGTTGACTGGGAGCTCGTGAAGGAAAACGGAACGAGAAAAGAGCATTTTACTCACTCCATCCCATTCTCTCCTTTGTGAGCGAGACTTTGTTGCAGTGAATGTGAATACTCACGCATAAGCAAAATCCCGAGAAGAGCTCAGTGCTAAGAGCTACAACCGCAAAAAAGTGCCGTTTTTCTCTGAGAGCTCTCTCCTTTGTGCTTTACACACACAACTTTGTTTCATGAATGTTGTCAGTTTGTACGTAAAATGTGTGTTGTGTAGCATGTACCCAATACACTTTTCGGGTGTGCGTCTCGCTGTGCTACGCATGTTAAACCTGGTTCAGTGAAATGCGAAGGTAAAAGAGACACACCACCAGACACCAGCAGCATTACACCATAATAATATTTTTATGGACACACGCATCGCTCACAAAAGACGGCATGCATCGCCCTTTTACGTTTTCCCTTTACTTGCCAAAGTTGCAAGCACTTGCCTTATCTTAGATTGCGCTATTACCGCATCCAGCCTCTTTTCTGCTGGTATTTTCTTACTTCTACGGTAGTTTACCTCATGTCACTTGGGAAATGGTTTTCCTTTTCTCTCCTTTTAATTTTATACAAAGCAACGCAAAGTGCGTTCCTCTTTGGAGGAAGAAACCTCCTTGTTTTGCAATGAGTTAGGTTCGCTATCAACTGCAAAATCATGAAATCTTTCTTTCTTATATCTGGAGGCATTTTTGTCAACTTTCTTGAGCTGTGTTGGCAAGATATGCATTTTTATTAAATTTATTCATTTTTCACTGTTGTTGTTGAATGATACATAGAGTAAGGGCAAAAATACACGCATCTGTTTATGTAATTTGCATTTAATTATCTGTTCCAATTTTTCCGGAGACGTTTTTTATTTCACAGACAAACTGTAAATGCAATTGTTTTGTCTGTGACTAATTAATTATGAAAGTGTTACGCATGCCTTTTTTGTTCCAAGGAGAAAATTGTTTGGAGATATTTTAATTAAACGACGCCAAGACAATACAAACGCATCGCACATGGTACAACCAAGGCACGGTTAAATACGGTTGACAATAAAAGTGTTGAGTTGGTTGGAAACAGGAGACAGGAGAATGAAAAGATGCACCATGTGGAAATTTGTGCATTATTGCAGTGCATTACGTTGCATCAAGGCAAATTGATTAAATTAAAAACCCTGAACTTTCAGCACACATAGCTAGACTGGAAATGAGAGATTCCCTAATGCATTTTTTCTGAAGCTCATTTGTGTGTGTAGTGTGCATAATGTGCAACCGTTTTTCATTTCCTCTCCAAATAAATATTTGTTGATAATAATGATGATCCTTTCACCGAGTGATATAATTTTTTGCTTTTGTTTCATTTCAGCATTTCAAGCATTTAGGCATCTCATCATTGAAGATGATCTCATTTCGTCTCATCTGGTGATCCAATCCAAAACTTAATTTCCTTTTTGTTCTCTTCTGGTTTGAATGCGTCACAGTCACAATATGGAACTAGTATCGCCCCATTTACCTTGCAATATTTGTTTGTCTACTCTACTGCTTAGTTAGAGACGAGGAGGGACAAAAATGTGAAATTTCTTTTTTGAAAAGAAAGATTCTTTCACTTAAAAAAATAATATCATTCCATTCCAGTAGCAAAGAAACTCAAGCAGCTCAAGATTAAAAAACGTAGGTTTTTTCCACTGAAAATATGAAAAGGGGTTGAGTTGAGATGAGACGATAACGGATAAGAAGAATCTTGCCTCTTTTTCC
>VYYJ01001558.1:0-29312 GCA_021029165.1 Cyphoderus albinus | reverse complement strand
TTAGAGAAGCACAATACATTAGTCTGCATACTTCACTGGTCTAGCGATACGAACCTGCTTCTGCGTGAAGCTTTCAGTGCGAGGGGTCTGGTTACGGGTAGTTTCCTAGCGTCCCTAACAAAGAGTGTTTCTTTTCTGAGAGTTTAGTATTATATTATAGTCCCATAATATTCATCGTTATTAAATAATTTTAATCTGTCATCTACGTCCTAGTCCTAACTCGGCGTTTTTGAGCTTATTCAAATGTTAAAACAAAAAATTAAAGGTAACGTAAATCAATTATCGTTTTCTTCCTTAGTTCACTCCAATTCGACTAAAGCAACGTCTCTATTTTTGCGGTATTTATATAAAATGCTCCGTTTGATTCTGAATTATCGCATGGATGAATTGTTACTTTTATTTCATAAGTCGTTTTTATCGTTTTATGTTGCATTATAATACATATAAGTACGAGTACGTTATGTACATTATTTGTTTCTGAACGACAAGAACAAAATCAGGAATACATATATTTTTATTTAATTTGAACATTGTATGAATCTCGTTTAGACAAAATGTATTGTTATATAAAAAATATCCACTTTATTAGGACAAATACAGATTTACCCTAACCTCCCTTATCTGTATTTAATTTGTGTGCTCAGAAGAAACAAAATGATTAATGATATTACAAAAAATGTTCGATGCATTTGTCGGAATCAGGAAGGTAGGCAAGCATAACATTTTTTCCTTTGGTGCACTCACCGAATAAATCTGGTTCTTCACTGTAGGTAATTTTTCTAAGTGGCTCAAACAGAGAAAACAGAAATGTGTAAATAACTGGCATAGCTTAAGATTAGCTGACTCTCTCAGAAACGAGAACCGCCTTAACGTTTGGCTAGTGATGCTCATTATTTATCCAATTCACTTTTCCCCGTTTTGGATGTCAACCCATCCTCTCCTTTTCATGTACCTTTTCATGTAGAGCTAGAGCCAGCAAGAAAACTGCCCGAACCAAGATAAAGGATGGCTTGGGAATGGATAAGGGTTAGAAAAATTGTTTGGAGAAGATTCATTTATCGTGTTTTGTGGCTCGTGCGTGCAACATTCTACGATACTCAAGATCACGGTCACGTATACACTTACATTTCTCAAATTCCACCCTCCTCCCTGTCGTTCCGTTTGTTGATCTCCTTTCTGGTTAATTGTTGTTTCCGCATTTCTTGCTTGTAAAATCTTTAAGCCTTGTCTCTGCTCTCCAATCCATTGCATTCCTCAGTTTTTCTACCACTGTGATTAAATATTTTTTTAAATGTAATTTAGAGAGTGAAAGGGAGTCAATTAGTCATTTTGAGTGCTTATAGTGCTTTAACTTACATGACAAAAGAGCAGCACGCGTTTTTTTTCTTTTTGCCGTCCCTACATCAAAACCATACCGACTTTTCTGTGTTAAAGTAAGGTTTCAAGTTACTAGCCAGCTAGTCCACGCCGATTTTTTTATATATCCCGACTCTTAGCTGAGAATCTGAACCGGACATTGTGTCTACTAGAGAAAGTCTACGAGGATCGAGAAGGAAAGAAGAATAGAATGTCGTGAGTCGTGATCATACTTCAAAATCAAGTGTCACATCTGTGCTTCCTCACAGAAGAAAGTACTTGCCACTGCCACAACCCACTGTAATATCTGCAGTCGTCATCGCCTGCTTCAACTTTTTCTACACTGTCACCCTCAAATATAGCTTGACTACGTATCTAGTATGCAGTATGTTATGTTAAACACATTTGGCTGATAAACTTTTTTGTCTCACGCTGGACAAACTTGACCAAACATTTTGTTTTCCTAACTTCCTTCTTCCTTATCCGTTTAAGTTGCACGTGTTAATGTCGCCCAGAAAATGGTCGAAGGATGCAAAGGGAAAATGTCACATTTGGAAAGGAGCTTTCTTTTAAGTTTAAAGAGTTTAAAATGCAAGGCTTATCTGTATCTACCTTGTGCTTTATAGACACCAACATTTAAACAACAATTTGCTTAAATCTATTGGAGTACTTATCGTGGAAAGGAACATCTATTACATGAAATAAATGAACATCTCAAAGCCTCGTGTCCGTAAGATCAAGATTGGCCAGTGCAGTCAAGATATTACATATTTACATAAGTATACACAATGACAAAACTTATCGGTATTTGCACGGTGCCGGTTTCATTATTATAATCGTGTCAGATGACAAATACCTAAATTAATGTACCAAACACAACTCCAGTAAGAAGAATAAATGTACTTGCCTGTTACATTACGTTTAAATTTTTGCATTAAACTTGACTTTGGTCGCCTACTGCATATCCACTCAATGAACACAAAACACAAATGTTTCCAAGCCTTAGCGAAACAAAAACGAAAATGTGCTTTACTCCAGATAATAAAATAGGCAACAATAACTGATGATAATGATAATGTTGAATTAGGGAATAGTGCAACAAAGTAGAAAGCATGAGCAATGAGCATACTGGGGTAAATAAAAACAACAGCTTAGGCAATTTATTCATACATTCGTTCCCTGGAACGTAAACTTTCTGATTTTCAATTCACAATCTCGTTCCGTTCATGTCCCATGACCTTTATAAAACAAATTTTGTTGTGGATTGTTGCACACATTACACAACATCCTGACGCAATATATTTACCATTTGCTAGCAACTTCAAAGATAAAATTTACTCTAATAAAGGCAAATAAATGATATTTAGTGTGTAATTGTTCGAAATTGGGTATCGTATTTTCAATTTCAAACATTGGGTAACTTACATTTGATACTGTGTTTTAAAAGGGTATCGAAAACACAAAACGGTACAAAGTTTTATGCAATTTATCGGTTATCCGCTCGTGTTCTCATCGTTATCAATATCATAATGTCGTTTCGCTGTAGGAAACTCCTATCCTTGCGGAAACTTGATCATACTGTGATGGGATTGGGAAGCGGTATCTATTATTATTATTACATATATTTTCAAGGGTGAATTTTTTTACAAAGAAAGGTCAGTTTGGAAAATACAATACAATGTATCCTGTCTACACAATGACCTGTATGTGTATTGTGTTCCGTAGTATGTTCTTATGTAGTTCTTGCACAGCATATTAGAATGAAGCTAGATATTATGTAAGTATGTAAGTAGTAATCTTATGATTGTGAAATATAGTTTGCATAACTCAGTCAATAATTTATGATCTCAGATTTTTGAATTGAACACGCAGGTTTCAGGCGTTTTAAAATATGCCTATATTTATTACAGAATTACATTTTTCGTACACTGTTCCCTATGAACGAAGTAAATACAAAAGACCCAGGGGTGGGTGATGAAAGGCTCAGTCATCAGTTACGGACCATCTCGAATATCTCAGTGGGCTCTTTTCATAGATCGTCACCATACTGTTTTATGTACATGATTCAAAATTTCTGAAATTTTAAAAGTAACTGCTACATAAATTTTCAAACTCAACAAGAAAAGAACATAATAGAACATAGAACATTTACCTCTTGGGCTTTAGTCTTTCAACATATGTTTGAGCTGTCAGTTGAAAATATGTAACTTTTATTACGTATTTTCTTGTTTATAGGAAATATTGGTAAGTTAAAACGATAATTTTGTTTGCGTTTCAAGCCCACCTCATTCATACGCATCACTTTCCAATCAGTAAAACTGCATACAAAATTGAGTGCAGCAAACCTGTGATTTGCATTTCTTGAGTATTAATCATATTAATCCTTTGTCCTAGTTCAAACATGATAAGCTGCAAGCTAATTAAAGTGTCAGTGCTCGCGATGGAATGAGTTAGAAGCAAGCTATATATCATTATACAGAAAGCGATTGGCATTAATTTGAAAGATATTTTTGTCAAAGAGTTTCATCTAATTGAGAAAATTGACCTTAATAGCTATATAATTATGTAAAATGTCAGACTAACACATCAAACCAGGAAATATCTGATTTTATCTGCAAACTTTAAAGCCCAGGAAAAATTACATACTTTATCCTTCAATTATACAGGATTTGCATAAATATTAGCCAAGGAAAGGAAATACTTGCAAATGTTTTCGTTTATCGTTGTATCCAAATGTTTTACTTGAAGTAGAATTAAAATTATTGAGTCTAATCTTACAATTAATGATTTTAGGGGTTGGGACTAAATTTTTAAAATTACAGAAAACGTATTTTGTAAACCAAACTAAAAGTTTTAATACGCCTTATTGCCTGCCCGTTGCATAAAAGGTAATGTTTGTTTGAAGTGCAATGTTAAATTTATTTAAAAATTAAAGTCTTTAAAAACATATTTTTATGCTTTCATTAATATTTTAATCCACACTCTAAAACCTAACCTTGCGACTCTTGTAACTGTGAGTACTTGCATTAACGTAAGAAAGTCGGTACAATATTATCAGTAAAAAATGCTCATCAATTCACTTCTAGGATCTGTCTTTGTAGTTGAGTTTAATGTGGATTTATTTTTCATCTTGATATCCCCTAGAATGCTTAAAACATTTTCATGATTCACACACTGATGCAGTTTTAAGTGAAAAATGTGACGATATTCAAGGGTTTCTCTCTCTTCTCTCTTCTTTCTTTCACATGACTTCATAACTTTTTAACAAAAAATTTCATTTCAAGTTTTACTTGCTAATGTAAAGTTATTTATTTTTGAGTTTTTACACAATAATACGGAGAATGTGTATCGCCGTATTATTTTCCCGTCGACTGTGTTCTCATGTGAAAAATGCCCATTCACCATGAAAATTGGTGGATCCGTAGCAAAAAGGCGTAAGAATTATTTTTATTTTATGTAACCGATTCTGGGTTTGAGAGTTGTATGGAACCATGTGATACGTTATGAATTATGTGATGGCATTGTTGCGGTTGGCGGTGGGTGATCCACTGTTCTAGCCAGACTTTCAATGTTTTCGTTCGAACTGAGCACATTTTATCTAAACATTACCGCTAAACAGCCAAGGCTGATGATGACGTTGACATTTGAACCTGCATCTTGCCTTATGAATGACTAAAGAATACGCTTGCGATGACGATGAAAGCGTCCGCGTAACCGTGCTGCTTGATAACAAAAAAGGGTGAACTTTTTCTGAGACGTTGTATAAGAAACCATTACTTTTAGTGCTTCTTTAATTTGTGTCTACTAATAACGATAATGTACTGCTCTTTTGTCACATTCCTTGAAAAGACGGAAAAAAGATGAAATAAAATGCAAAATGCAACTTTGGAGTTCCTGTTGCTTATTAAAGGTGCATGCTTCAGTACGTACGTCGAGTTGACAAGACAGGAAGATATTCTTGATACGGTTTAATTTGGGTGCAGCCGAAAAGAGTGGAGACGAGATTGAATGACTTCTCCACAACGGCAATATCCCGCCACACAATATTACTCTTGCCCTGCTCAAAAGATGTGTCCTTTTTAACGCAGAATTTTTTCCGTCTTTCTTATGATAATAAGAGTGCCTTCGTCCCTCCTCACGCCATTTATTCATTTTCATGAATGACATGCTCCGAAGAAAAGGCGAAGGGGAATACCTATTAAACAAGCAGAAAAGAGATAATGTTTCCACGAGACGACGAAGACACTCACTCATACATTCCCCTTCATTCAGCACAGCCACCGTGAACATGGTCATGCACAACTTGAGCATGTATCTTCTTTGTCTGGAGATTTTTTTCCTCTTCTTCCGCCTGCAATGTATTTCGAATTTTGAACGCTCATCAGCCACTTCTTTTGCCAGGAAAAGGAAAGAAAGAAGGGAAAATGAACGGAGAACGGCGGTAGATAACATTATACCGTAGAAACACTGTAAAATGGAATCGGATATTGTTATGACCTCCCAGGCTGCTTAATCTTGCCGTCTGCTTCTCTGAGCAAGCAAGAGCCAAAAATATTACATAATTTTATACTTTTATTGTACATCATGTAATACAGTTGTAGAAACAAGATTCTTCCTTCAAGATTTTTCCACCCTTTCCGCTCTTCGTTTTGCCAAGAAAATAAAAAAGGAATCCGTTTGTATTGTACAAGCACAGGAATAAAATAGCAAAAAATGGAGAAAATTCTGTATGTATCAGCTCATCATCATGATTATGATGATAGGGTAAAAATACAATGAAAGTCAGTAAAATGTGCAGAGAAGGAAGGCTGGGAATGGGGGAGTTCAGGGGGATTCATTTTCCCGTCCCTAGTTACATATTTGTCTCAAGATTCGAGGAAAGGGAATAGCAGTATCATTATTATGATTATTATTACTATCAAGGGAAGAAGAACATATTAATATTGGAAAAAGTTTCCGAAAATATCATGACATATTTCTGTACAAAGTATCGTTGTAACTGGCTAAATAATGATGTGCAATGATAAGAGTGAAATACTCTGCTTTGTAAGAGTGAAAACGAGGCGACGAGGGTTGGTAGGGAGGTGGCAAGGAATGGGTTCTTTCTCTACGCTGTGCGTAAGTACTTTAAAGATACACAAAGGGGAAGTTGCTAAAACATTAAAAAATGAAATGTGGAGTGCAACATGGCATTGCTATGCAATTTTTTATTGCTGCGGGGTTCTTTAATATTCGAGTACTGCGACTGTCGTCTCGAAAAAGATTTTGGTGTCTTGTCAGAAGTAAAGTGGGAACACGCGAAAGCAAATTGTAAAAATGTATTATTTCCTTTAATGGAAAAGTAAAAAGAGGAAATCTAATTTCTTTCCTGAGTTATCAGCGTGAAATGCCTTTTATAGGAATACAATCATAGAAATTGACTTGATTAAGGAAGTAAAAGTACATTTTTACTTCCTTCGTGGAGATCGTAGCAAGAATTGTACTAACCACATTACACAACGTGAATGAACATGAAATGCAGAAGTCTTTCACTCTAAAAATTATGTTGACGATACTTATTACGGCGGTGTCCATTATTTTAGAAAACATGGGCAATTTTAGAAACAAATATTACTGGAAGAAAAGGAATTTTAAGTTGAAATTGTCAAGATATACACAGAAGAACATGATAAACAGTAAGTTAAGGTGACAAAACATCGTTTTCCTAATATAAGCCAGTTCATACTAAAATAAATGTAAGTTTTGCTGATCCATTCCCCGCAAAGTCACAAAATGACAACTAGGTAGTTTTCAACATAGAATTTCCACCGCCACGGTTGTTACTGCTACAAATACGCCATTGATTTCCTTCTCCCCTCTTTGTTCACTCAGAAAGTCAAAATTCTTTAATGACTGAGAAATTAGAAAATATAAGAAACTGAATCGCTACAAGTAGGGGAAATAAGAAACTTTGTTCTGTTCATTTCATTCACTAAATTCTCATTTTCCTTGAAAGCCTGTAACTCTATGTCAGACACAAATAAAGGCGAGTATAGTAAAACGAGCCGAAAAATAAATAATTGTGAAAGGAATGGGATGGCCGAGTCTATTCGCCTCTCCAAGGAAAATCATCATCATGGAAAAAGGAGAAACTGGAGAAAAGACAGATGAACTAATATTAGTAATTTCCGTAATTAAATTCAACTCTGTAAGCATTCTGCACTATGAACTACACACCAGTACAAACTGATTATGACGCTATTACTAATAAGGAACAGTTTGATGTCTCCAACTCAAAACTATTTGCTGCTTGAAAAGAGCTTGTTGAGATTCATAGAAAAGCGGTAGGGAACAATTCTGGAAGCTACACGTAATGCATGCTTAATAATTTCTGTGGGTGAGTTGAACCGAGCTGGAGTTAATGTATCCAATGGGCTTGAAATGTTTGGAGGAAGGAAGGAAAATAAAAGTGAGTGACACTTTATTCATTACAGTTCGACTTTCTTGTACTGGTGTAGCATTATTTTGCATTAGCAATGTCACTCTTTTCTTTTGATATTACCAGAAAACTTTTGTCTTGTTGTTTAAGTTGGTTTGTTTCACAGTTTATTCTATCTGACCCTTAACCCTTCAATTAAGCATACTATCTCTTATCCTATCTTTAAGAAAGTTGAACCAGCGCACGTGCCAACTGTAAATAGGTACGCTTACTTTTAAATACATTTCGTACATCTAATCAGTTAAACATAACCTTGCGTTAGTATGTTCTGCTTTTGTGTCCATTTTATTGTTTTAAACAATTTGCTTCTTATTTCTTTCCCATAAGCTTACCATGAAGCAAAGCTGGTATCTCTTCTCTAATCCTATCATCCGGGACCGGGAGGCAAAACATTGCTTTAAATTGTTTATAAAGAACCTTTAGTTGCAAAATTTCACACAGTAGACTAATTTGAGTTTTGCATACGTCAACTGCAAAATTTTCCACACATGAATGAGTTCAATAGAGTCAAACTCCAAACTTTTGACCCGTACCTGTCAAAATAATCTAAATCAGAGCAAATTTTACTTTTTCGTAGCTTCTGTTAATATATGTGGTTTCTAAAGCCAAATGCGCATTCTAACTTTTGTTCAACTTCATCTTGTTTAGTTGATTAATCTGGTATAGTTTGTTTCAAGCTTTCATATAATCGAGGTAACTTAATATACGCTTAATCATTTTGTAGACTTAATATTTTCTAGTCCACAAGCACACCAAAGGTAACTGTATCCTGTTCAGGAACAGTTTCCTTAAAAAGCAAGGCAATAAAATTCCAGCTCATGTTAGTAAAAGGTTACAATATTACCATTTATTTCTTCATTTGTCAATGCGTAGGGGTAAAATCACCTATCTCTTGACGGACTTATACATAGCAAGCCATTAAAACTAAACAAGTTCGCACGAGGATGAGGAGAAATTGGGATGAGTGGAGTGTTGCGAAACGCGTACAGCAGATAGAGTAATGTCAAGCGCGTCTAAAAAGTAAATTCACTAAATTTCCATCCTTTTAGCGAAAAGTCTTTTAGTAATATACGTTATGTTCATAAATTGCATGCTACAAATAAATATGTAAACTAGTAGCAAAACAAACGATGTATGTATGTATCTGGCCTATTTCTATCTGTTTGTTACTAAATTAGAGATTCTATGACACAGGAGGCTCGATGTCCAGGAGTAAATACGATACAATCGGCAACGCCAAGAAGTAGATTTGCTTTTAAGGGTATAACAAGTCAAGTCACAGCAAAGCAATCATCAGCATCAAGATGTAAAATGCGCGAGAGGATCGTGTATGAATAACAATAAGAAAATTAAAACAACTCCCAATGCATCACTTTAACGAGAGAAGGATGAAGCAAGGATCGAGCAACGTGTATCGCTGTTGTATTTTGTTGTAACCTTTGCTACGGCTTTTACTGCCATTGTAGACATTGCACATCTTTCCAAGAAAGCAGCACAATTCTCACATCCCTATACCATTGTATTTTAAAGAAAATAAATTCAGGGAATCAAGGAATGCAAATTTCCCCTTTCTCCCAGTAACTCCCAACTTACGGAACGTAATTCTGCTTCTGTAATTTCCAGGAGAAGAATGAAAACGGAGAGGATTAGACTCAGAATGTAAAATGAGCAAAGGACACCAGGACACGTCAAGTGTCTAGAAAACATCCATTACACAGTTTTTGATTTGCTTTCTCTTCTTGAATAAAACACCAACACCCTACAACAGACAGACTTTTCATCCATGTCCATGCTATTAAATCGGTAGACGTTTAGTTTTTCTTGTGGTTTTAGATAGAAACAGTTGTGCAGCATCATTAAGATACTGTCACGATCGTTTGATGCATGTGTATTGTATCTATTTTAGGTGTAAAACGTGATATATCCTAATTGCTTATTCCAATATCTTAAACCGGAAACCATTACAGAGAGAATCGTTTATTGTGACATCATTAAAATCAAAATCGGTGACTGGACATTAACCAATTTTGACTTGATTTGAAACAAATGATAAAAATACCACACCTGTTTTCTACGACTTTAAAAAAGGAAAAGTGACAGAAACCCCTTTATAGAAATTGGAGTAGAAAGTCGTTCATTTCATAATTAAGAGGGATTGGAGAACATAAATTAAAATGTATAAGTTTTTGGAATGTTTAGTAATTGGATTTGAGCTTATTTGTATGATTCAGTGGATAGTGTCTTTTGACCTTGGTTTTTAGAATGAATACAGGATCAATTTTTTAACTTTAACTTATGTAGCTAGATTGTAATTTAAATTTTTCTAACTTAGTGAAAGTTTATCTAATGGCAGTTTGCAACAACAAGATTATTATGCAATGTAACCATCCACTCAAAAGGACGAGACGACACTGATGATGTAACTTGTGTAAATCAGCGGGAGATGTGTAATGTCTGATCAGAATTTGTCTTAACGACCCTTTTGAACACTTGTATGTATTTTATTTCTGTCTGCACTCTGCAGTGACTATTTCCATCTACTAAAGTGCAGTATTGTGTTGTGGTTCCATTCTAGTAGATTTCTCGTAACAATATGTAGTTTTGTAACTTCGGTTAAAAAAGTGTTTCATGCCTCCCTCCTACGGGATCCACGTTCCTTTTCATGATCACCCGAAATAATGATTTCCATCCATGTTATAATGTGTCGTTCAATTGATGTTTTGACTGTCTCTTTTTTACTTCTCATTCAGAGCTCACGGTTAGGTTCTTTTTTTTTCTGCTGCTCCCCTTCTCAGCAAATTTCATTCCACCTCTTCTCGCCTTCTCCTAAGTAATAAAGCAACATGATGCATGTTAATTAGATTCCGTCCTGTAAATTACACCCATCGATTTTTCAACCTCTCTCCTGTAGTATTTGCATACAAATGCGAAACAAATTGTTTTATTCAATATACATACATTTATACCAACTACCAACGCACCAGTGCAGCTCTGCTACAACAGGCACTAACTCACCCCGGTCACGATTTCTCAATTTGTACTGAGCTACGACGTTACAGCGACATGAGTCATCAATAACTATCCAAAGCGTGTCGTTCATTTCTACTTTATCTTATCCTGGTGTTCATTCAGGCTAGGAAGAAATGTATCAACAGCGGGGAGAGAGGACTCCTACATATAAACACCACCGTTTTACAATGAACCTCTTTGGGTCGTATTATAAATAAATAAATCATGCATTTAACGGTCTGAACTAATTGTGCTCATTTACCATGAGTGCTTGTATATAAATGTAAATTAAATGTACTAAAATCCATTGAGTTGAGAAAGGGAAAACCACACTACTACAACAATACAATTGTACGTTTTCGTTTCGTATGGAAATGACAGAAAAGAAAGCTTTGAAGTTTTTTTGCTATTTACAAATAAGAATAAAAAATGTTATAGTACTGTAAGGGAGGATAATGCTACATTACAATATCATGTGGTACATGATTAGAAAATTTGAAACTTTGCCAGCAAAGACATGAATTTTCATAGCCACTAAACTGCAGAATTTCAGAGTATTATGTTGAATTATTGTTACCGAAATATTAGGTAAATATTCAAGAAACGAGTGTATTTTTAAAGTGAGACAGTTGTAGATTAGTTTGGTTTTTTGTTTGGTACGTAGAATTATTTTATCTATTAACCTTATTACAGGGTAAAATTCCCAGCCCTTGCTGCCTGAGATGATTATTAAATAAAGTACCTACTTTCCTTATGGATGTCGTACGCTGGATTGTATTATGAAAATGTGAGAGAGCAATCTGTGGTTTACATATGGCGTGGATCTAAACTGATTCATTTTATATGGTATCAAAAACACCTGGGTTTTTATTGTCATTTGTAATATTTATTTTTACTGGTGGATGTCTTAGCTGTCATTTGAAGGATTATTGTTGTTTTAGATATACACATGAATTCAACACACTTGTGTGGTTTGTTTACAAACATGCGTATCAGAGTATCCTTGAACATGTCAACATATCATTATTATATGAATGTTGAGTTTTATCAATGAAGGTCATTCAGAGTCAGTTCACATCACATTCAAGAGAAGAAGTCACGAATCTTTTATATAAGATAATTTTTTAGGTAACAGAACCAAGCAAGAATCGGTGAGTAGAAGAAATGGGGCACAGTGAGCGACGTTGAAAATTGGGAAAATAAAGCAAGTTGTGAATAAGGAAAATAAAAATAAAATACTTCATCTGTCTACTGAAGTACATTTTCTATTTGTAGTTCTTTAAGGTGTGACACGGATGTCCAACTTTTGAAAATGAAAAAAGTTTCAAGAGTAAACAAGCTATCAATAACTTTACAAGTTGCACCGTTTTTGAAGCTTTGGTAGACATGCTACGTAAAGTTGTGGTTGTTATCTGTCTCTCTAACAAACGTGTTTCATCTGCAACCAATTATTGGAAAGATAAGTCTGTGTAAACAGACTATCTGAAATACGAAGTGTCCGTTTTCCTTGTATTATTTGATTTTTTTTGTTTGAGTACTTTTCTGCCTGGAACAGGGAACTGGAATTTAGCCAGTCACTATTTGAAGGTAGGGAATTCAAGTTTAGTAGAATTTAAGTATTTATAATTATATCTCAAAAGCTTAATACATACTTTTAAATATTTAACTCTGCGGACCGTTTCTAATCAAGTTCATTAAAAATCTCGCAAGTTTCTAGATTCGGATCTTTTCCTCAAATATATTAATAATGTCATCACACGTCGTTACCTGATATAGCAATTTGCAATAGCTTTTGTGGACGTACGTGCTTTAAAATTATATCTGCTCTGCTCAAAACAAAAAGCAAACGCTGTTTCTCAACTCAATTTTTTATCGGGATAAAAATGGCCGGCAAGATTCCTCTACTCTTTCTCTAAAATATAAAACATTATTTGCATTGAAATCCCTTCACTTTTTCTTTTATAGTTATTGCATTGCATTCTATATCAGAGAACATAAGAAGCTGTGGTTAACTTCAATAGCTTGGACATACAAAGTACTTAAGTAGTTTCTTCACTCTATATTAAGTACGACAGAAGTCACGAAGTCAGGACAAAAATTGAAGTTCTTACTCTTCAAATGTTTATGAAGTGTCATATATGAAAAAGTTTTTAACAACATTGTTATTGATTTATTCAGTTTCTTTAGTTTTAGAATTTGGGTTTCGGATTTATAACACGTTTGAAATAGGATTTCAAAGGTTGGCTTTCCTTGGATTTGGATTTGTGGATTTCCTTGTTAAATTCTAAACATTAATAATTTCTTCGAAATGAATTGAGCCAGCCACTAATTGAAACCTTCCCACTCCTTTGGAATACACCTCTGGATACAAATAAGCTTGAAGTTTTAAACTTGTGAAGTCGTATCAGATTTTGAAAACAGCTTTGTTTTGTTTGTGACACGTTTTTGACATTAGAAAAGCACAGAATATCATTCCACTGATTCCATTCCAACCTAAAGTCCAGATTTCCCAAACCTAAGGTTTTTCTATTATTTTTACTGTTCATTTATAATATAATAAATAAACATAATCCATCCATATCACTTAGGACTAGGACCATTTGCTTTAACCCGTAAAACCCGTTCTGTTTTCCTAATATTTTATGTAATTATTAAGGGCTGTAGCACTATTTCTTTTTTTCTTTTCTTCATCAACTTTGTGCGATCTCATGTAGGCATATCTCAACTTATCGCGAGAATGTAATAACTAAGAATATATCACTAAACCACATACACGCACAAACCATTGTAAACTGTACATTGTACATGATCTTATTCTTTTCTAATAGTTGCTTGTAAGTAACTTGTATGAAAAATGTATATTCGATGTACAATGAGTTTGAGTTGTAGCAAAGGGTCCCACAATAAAAGAAAAGAATTACTTGTTGCAAAGTAAACAAACATCAGTACTCCCATCCACATTTAAAAAAAGTTGGAAATGCTTTTCTCATCTCTGCCTACCTATTTTATATACAAGTACTATGTCTTTTCTCCTTACATTTTTACAATTCGCGTTTACTGGACGGATCAACTTTGGTTTGGTTAAACCGGAAGTTTATATCCGACTTAGAAGGATGACCTCGTTTCGTCAAGGACGCACTATTGCAACATTTCCTCTCCTGACGGTCTTGTCTTATAAACAAGAAATAATGTTTAAACGAAAGTGCAATAGTGATGAGCGGAATGTCATCTAATACGGAAGTTTCGTCACAAGAAAGAAAATTTCTGAACGGAAGCAGCGGATAAAACTCCGCCTTATTTCGTCAGTTCTATTAAATTATTATTAACTTAGTTTTTCAATAGTTCACAAAATGTCTTTAGTTTCATAATCAACTACAATGCTCAGAGCCAAATCGGATAATTTTAACTATAAACTATCTGTTCAAATTTTTGTTCGCCATCAACTGATACAGCAGTTCAAAGAAACAGCAGACTTGGCAAAATTTTAGCCTCAACAATATTCTCATTGCATTTATGGTCCTGCATCTGACAACCACAAAATGAAGCTGCATTTGAATGGCAAACGCCACTACTTTGTTTTATGTAATCCACTTTTAATAGTACGTCACTTTTTGTTTATAGCCCCCTAGCTATCAATACCTACACTATGAGGAATGTTCAAAAATTAACTCTTTGTAACCACTATATGTTCAGGTAACAGAAAGTAACGTTAAAGATACCTCCTAGAGTAAAAGCTCAATGAAATGAATATCTAAACCGTTAAAACTGTCACCCACATACTTAACTTCTTACTTTGGTATTTGTCAAATATTATTTTGTTCTACTTACTTTTCCACCCATGCAAATCTATTCGAGTGGGAAAAATAAAACTAAACGCCTTTTTAAAAAGTTTCTCATTGTTAAAATATTACATACAACCTTTGGAAAGATTGTGCGAGCTAAAAAACAGTTTCGCATACTGTGAAATATATACGTCATTGCAGAACACATCTGGAGAAATCCCCGGGTTGAACTTCTTTTCTTGTGTTAGAAAGTAAAAATAAGTTCAATGAAATGCAAACGTTCCTCAGCATGCTCAGTTGTACAAAGGGAATGTACACCCACAGACTAACCACCTTGTTCAGAAATCACATGTGAAATCGAACAATTTGGTGAAACTTTTGGAACCGAAAAATCAACAATAATACCTTCCCACACGCTTTTATGAAGCAGATGGGCTTACGCAAAAAACTTTATTTTACTAAAAGTTCTCCACGACTTTGTTTGTAGTTTAAAAACAAAAGTGAACATTTTGTACATTACAAGGCAATATGAAGTGAACTGAAATTAAACTGTTGTAAAATGTAAAACAGAAAATGTAGGTTATCACTGACGGCGACCTAACATGACAGACTTTATAGCAGGTGGATTCGTTTAAACAAAACGCACCTATTCTTTACATTTGCACAATTATTCATTATGTAGAGAGAACCGAATAAAAAGGAAAAGTCGAGGCATATCTTTTGGTTTTTCCTATAGAGAGCAGTAGTTGTAAGAGTACTTGTGAAACGACGATGAACTGAAGGAAAAAACTGAATTTTCATGAAGAAACAACATGGGTTAAAAAATCACCAGCTCTGGAGAAGAATAATACATATTAAGCTGTGCAGCAACTAACAAGTGTTGCGTGTACCTAAAAATCGGCTCTCGACTGCTGCTAGGGTGTTTCAGTGTTTCTCTTATTTTTCTTGGTTTTTAGGTTGCATAAATACACCTTGTCAAATTTCCTTATTCCTCTATACTTCTCGTATTGATGCCTTTGTCTATTCACACACCAAACCCACGGCACCAGTGCACTCTCATTTCGTCCAACGTTCCAGTAAAAGACTTGTAAAGGGAAAAAGGTCTGAAGGCTCAGTTATTGTATTCTACTTGACATTGCACACAACAGCACTACACTGGAGAACGTTACGTTATGCATGAGCCTCATACTCTTTCACTGCCTCCACAATTCGAATCTAAAAAGACAAGTTTTTCCCTCAAGTTGAGCATGGCTGGAGCAAGTTGCTGTGACTTACAAGCGAAGCGAGTCTTTTTTCATGTTTGCCTCGTTGTTCATGCTACGTTTCTACTTGGTTTGTTGAGATTACCCTCAGTTTTCGGTCAACCTACATCTTCAGTCTGTGACTACTTCTCGTGCTGACAACATCTCCGCGCTCATGTTTTTTTGCTTGTGGTACCGTGTTTTACATTTTCTCATGTTTCTCATGTTGTTTGTTGAGCTTGGGGAAAATTACGAAGGTGTGTGAAGTCAAGGCAAAGCAGCTTTGCACGTGAAGTTATTTGAAAGGACAACAACGATTTTACTTTGATAATTCTCACGTACTTTAATATAGCTTCGGAGAATAAAAACATGTTTAAATTAAAGTACGAGTTTTAAAATAATAGTAGGAGTAAGTGTAGATTCTAAGACGTTCTTTCACGTAATAACACATACGATACGAACTTAATAATTTTACTTTTCTTACACATTTGCGTGGCGTGAATTGCACGTGAAGAAGTTGAAGTGGGTTCGTATAATTCCACAGTTTACACTAATTATAATAATAACAATTGAGTAATACAAACCTTAGGATATACATGGATATCAAGTGAACAAATCTTGCGAGGTATAAAATTTCCGATAAAAAGTGAAATCAGACAACCACTTCGTAATTCTATAAAAAGATATTCGTTTTTATATAATACCGGTCTCCTTTCCTAAACAGTTAGATTAAACTTCCAGCTGAGTTGATTTCGATCTTGAATAAAACACTCAACTCTTTCTGTTGGCTTAGGATGTCATTTCTTTGCTGGACAATAATTATTAAACTAGTTTAGTTCTCTGGGAATGACCATCCCCGTGCAAGTAGCATAGTTCATTGTTATCGCATGAAATCATTCATTGTACAACTGACTTTCTCGCAGTTTTGCTGCTGATGCTGATTCAGCTCCTTCATCAAAACAGAATTATGACAGCGTAAGCCTTTAAAGAAATCCAAAACTGATATACTAAAGTGAATCTCGAGAAAAGTTAGCAATAATATACTTTAGTTTGCAGATGTAGCTTGATGTTTAAAGGTACCCTCTCCATTAATAACTAGAAAAAAGTCTATCGTTATATATTCCTACGCAGTGAACGTTCGTCTCATTTTTCTGTTTGTTATACATTATGGGCTTAGCTTTCATCGCCCGTATTACTTTATCTTTCTCCACTCATCTCCACACGTTGTAGACGAAGGAAAAATCTAATATTTGATGACAGTTCAGCGCAAGAATCTGGCTATTGCTCAGCTTTAGTTTGTTTTCGTGAGTCTGGATGTGCGTGCAAATTTCCCTTCCACTTCTCATTCCTAACCACTCGAGGGAATAGAATGAGTGACAATGTGATGAAATCCTTCGCAAATTAATCGACTAAAGCACGAAAATTCGCGAATGCGAATTGTAATTGTGGAAACGAGTTCATTCTATGAAAACGGAAGGGCAAAGATACTTTTTCTTTGCTATTTCAATCCACGGATTACTGAAGGACCGTGTGCTCAATAGTGGTAGAATTATTCATACCTAACATTTTACGCGTTTATTATTGACTCAACATTTTGATATTCCTATCATCGTTGGAGCACTCTGTTGTTTGCGATTGTCTAATTCATACTGAATCCCTTAGCTCGTAAGTTTAGAGATGCGATTGTGCCATCGTGGTTGTGACTGTAAATATGCAGCAACTATCATCAGTACTTTAAAAATCTGAAAATCATACAAAGCACACACGTGGATGCTCCATATTTTTTTCTAAAAAGTATCAACTTTCCACACCTACTTTCCTCAATTTAAAATAAAGCTGCAAACCAAAGGCTTTTTGAATACTTTTGTAAAAACATATTTTCCCGTTGCAAAATCCATTTACAAAAAGGATGAAAGTGCTGGTGAAAACAAAGTACGAGGAAAGCACAAGTGAAACCGAGTAAAGTGAAAAAAGTTTTTGGTGTAATTTTATCGAGTTTCACAGGCATTCTGTGTGAAATTCTTGGAAAGTGAGAGGTTGCAGCCCGGTCGCAGATAAAAACGAAGTGAGTTTTTGTTCCTCTTCGGTCTCTGACCTTTTAAAATGCTTCATCTATTTCTATATACAAAGTTTGTGTATTGTACAAAGAGCGATTTTGCAAAATTATACGTTTCTTGTTTTTTAACCTTGTAATATTCCATGATGAAGTTTCCATCCTCTACTCTTGTATCTTTTCCAAATTGCCATTGTTGTTTTAATTATAACAACAACAGAACAGTGAACAATTTCTGATTGTGCCTGAAATGTCAAAAGTTTTCACAAAAATGCATTGGGTAATCTGAAAATGCTTGCCAACAGAAATAACAGCACTATACCAAAACGAATGATTCTTTCTGTTGTTTGTGAGATATCATTTGTACATGTTTTCCAAATTTGCGGGCTTTGCCGTAGGTATTTCAGAT
Organism: Cyphoderus albinus; assembly: GCA_021029165.1. Lineage (NCBI taxonomy): Eukaryota > Metazoa > Arthropoda > Collembola > Entomobryomorpha > Paronellidae > Cyphoderus > Cyphoderus albinus. The sequence goes on along the minus strand of VYYJ01001558.1, from coordinate 10,984 downwards.
AGCAAAGCCACATTTTACGTTGCTAGCAGAGTACGTCTGTATAGAAGTATCAAGCAGCCAATGATTCACTGTTAACATCATAAAAGCACACACAAAACCACAGCCAAACGTGTGGTGATAGTGATGGTGAAAAGGCGTTATTTCAACTAACGTTGTAGTTCTGAAGTAAACTATACTCATATAAATAAAATAATCTATGTGATGTTCTGTTGATGATGATTCCAATCGTATTTAACATTATTATTATATTGTATGTATGCTTCTGTCTTTGTAGGAAGGTTTTTTGTGTAGTGGTGTGTGTGCGGGAAAGGCAATAATCGTAAATTTTGGATATTTAGAGCGAATCGGCAGATATTGTCCAATATATGAAGAGATTTACTGGGATGAGGTGTCCTTTTACCGCAGGGACCCAACGTTTGCTTCTTTCTATGTCACACTCAAATGTAGGCATGCTCATGGTCATCGAATGGCTTCCAGAAACCGCAAACACTTCTTACACAATTTTTCGTAAATAAATATGGGTGTACATAAATAAGTAAATCTGCAAAATGCGTTTCATTGCTACCCCATGGTTTAGGAGGGAAACGATGGCGTCCGTGTTTTGGGGCATAACGGTTAAATGGAAATGTTTTTGTAATGGCGTTTGGAAACCAACCGCGGCGTTTTTACAAACACGAGAGTGGTAATAACCCTCATACACATACGGCATAAACTTTACCTCATCGATTGGAGAAAAACGAACACTTTAAATTCTGCAATATCAGTTAGGTTAGAATACACGCTATATTAAAATGTATCTATTTTAACGCACAAAGAAAGTAAATAAAAAATAAATACCTGTTTTCATATGTGCAAATTCACACACTTACTGAAAGGACATCCATCTAAGAATTCCCCTGGATCACTTGTCCCACATTACAGTAGATCGTCATCCATCCTTTTTCTAAACTTACTGAACGCAATGAGGAAATTGCATTCCATCGATGAAAGCGTAATATAATACATTCCTACTCAACAAAACGAACTGACGGTAGCTGATATTACAACTATTTCCTGGCCTTTACATCCCGTTTCCTCCATCTAAGCTAGACCTGTACGCAAAATTGTATACATCTCACATCTTTTTCTCTTTCCACTTTGCACTCTATTACTTTTTATCAGGTTATTTCCCAGTCGAAAGGTAAATAGTGCTGGAGAGTTTTTCATCATGATTTATTCAGACACAAGTAGCACCATTTGGTATTACCAGTAAGTAACATCATCATCATGATTGTCATCATCATCACCATCGAATGGAAAAAAATCGTACCTATGCCCTTGTGAGTATCATGTGAACCTCTTCTGATATTGCACGTTGCTTTTGTGTATAAAACAACTTTACACAACAGAACTATAAAGCACAATTCTAGCTTTCTAGAATCCAAGGATTGGGATTGGTTATACCGGGTGTATCCACATTTCCAGGACGAACTTGGTTAGTTGTATCTCCAGTGTTTATTGATGTTGATGGTATTGTAACTGTAACGATTATTATCTTCCTTACTTTATAAAACAAGAGCAGAGCAAAAAAAAAACACATGAAAAAAGCGATGTTGTATTGCAAAAATAGAACTCACAAAGCTTCATCTAAAATTTATTGCACCTAACATAAGGTACAAATGGACAGCGAAGGTACCAATGTCCTGAAACAAATACTGTACGATATCTTAATTTAAGTTTTAAACTTATCTGCTTTTCCTTTTGCCGTTGTCAAAATTTTATTAGATCGGAGCAGTGGCGGTGGTTGTAGCTGTTTTTAATAAAAAGGGGAAAGGACAGAAAACGAGAGAGGTTTGTAATCAATTTAAAACGCTTAATTGGAATTGCTTGTAGTGCAAAATGAAAAGCGACCATCGTGTGCATGTGCTGACTGACTGACACAAGGCACTTCTTCAGTATTTATGCATTCCATTTGTTTCTTTTGTCGAATAAAATCCGCATCAATTTAATTTGGCAACAAACAAGAACTGAATGCTGAACTGTGGGGTTTGGATTTTTCCACGCTTACACACGACAATAAGCAAGGAATGAGGGATTGGCATGCTCCTTTCCTACTACATAAGTAATTTAATAGTGTCAGCGAATGGAACGACACATTCTTACATTCTTTTCTCATTTGCTTTCCCAAATAGCCTGTGTTAATGTGAACCAAAGCTAGAAGTAGATTCTTGATTCTTGAATTCACGGAAGACATGCAAAAATGCAGAATATTTTAGGATGTCTAAAACTGTCAGCAACAAACATTTTGTTAAAGATTGCCGAATACCGTGTATTTAAGCATTTAATAGCATTTGGAGGGCGGAATAAGTAAATATGCGACATAAATGTATGTCTATATACATTCGTCATTCATTAACGGAGCCCACAACAGTATTTAGCATTTGTTTACTGCGAGAGAATAAACAAGCAAATGCAAGTCCAAAATTCCAGGCCAAATGACAACAGAAAGTAATCGTTGGCGTTATCAGCAAAGGCTTGTTTACTGCTTTCTAAATACTTTTTTTACATTTCTGCAAACGTCGGAATGCTCCTTTTTCTCTTTTCAAAACAATGTTGAAAATTGGCAGGATGTGAAAGTTCAATCTCTATTGTCACTCTGCATAATCACGAAATAGTAAAAATGAAAAGAGCTTGGAAATAAAGCACATTTGTCTTACGAATTACGATCTCAGGTACATTCCGAAATAGGCTTTTCTCATTTGGCTAGAGAGCTAGTTTGAAGCATTGAAAATAATTACATTGGGGGATTACTTTTAAATAAAAAAGAAGCACGAAATAATTCGGAGAATTGCAACACATTATGCAGTTTTTATACCAAGTTTTGCCTGCTTCTCTCTAATGTTGTCACAAAAAAGGTGAACTCTACTACTACTTTAATATTTAAAATCAGTGTGGTGCAGAAAAAACATTTCTATAATCAATAGCAATTTTCATGCACGACAGAATAAAACTTTTAACTCTAGAGTCTAGACCATTGGACCATTTTAACCATGTATTTATAAAGTTCTGCCAATACTCATCTCTGTTTTACCAAGCTTTTGCTTACACAACCAAAACAAAATTTCTAAACACTCGACGTCGCGACGCGGTAGAGAATTATTTTCTATTTATTTATTTCAACAGTTTACTTGTCGCATATCGCATTACAAAAAAGTCTATGAATTTAGTTTCCTAATTAAAGAGTGAAGATTGTTTACTTTTTATAAAATTCGTTAACTGAGTACAAAACTTCACTTGATAACCTTAATACTGAAAGTAATCAAATCCTAGCTTTTAATTCCCAGTATATTTACACTTGTACTGCACTTAGACTTAGACTCGCTTCCGTCAGTACTGATTTTGATTACTCTGATACTGCTATGTTTATTCAAAAACAATACGTTGACATGCTATTATGTAAGACTGCTGATAATCAAAGGATGAGGTGTTAAATGTACTTCGAGTCATACTGCAGTTGCAACCATAGTACAATGTACCGATAAATGACTCAAGTAAGTCTTCACCACTTTATCTAGTATGAAGAAACAAATCAGCGCAAATAGTTAGTTAGGTAATAATAGTAATAAATATAGGTATGTATGTTTTTCTCATCTCCTCGACTTCTGTTTTGTGTATTGTAAACATTATTTAGTACAAGTAACTGCTGTGGTTGTTTAGTGTTGATTGAGTAATACTGATTTAATGCCTTGCATTTTGGTTGACGCTCCATTTTTTGGTGAAATTCTATATCATTTGCTACACCCCATTATCTCCAAACAATCACTGAAACAGCTATTGCTGGTAAGAATGTGTACAGTTGCTTCGAAGTGTGCACTTGCCTCGTACCACCACAGCATGCACCGCCATTACCGCTACCACCGGAGAAAATGATGTTATTAACTTTCCTGCCAAGTTGAAAAAGAAAAAGAGGAAAACATTCCCATTCTGGTGAATATAGTTTGCTCATTCCTCTTTTCGTGTTTGCATGCATGCCATGCTCCAAAATTGAAAATATCATTTATCAGAATTAACAAATAAGAATGCAGACTACATAGTATACCTACTTTAATTCCATTTCAGCCCACCACAAGAGTGATCTACATCTAATATCGGTTATGTGAGTTAAGGAAACGCAAAGCAGAAAAATCTCATGAAAAACTCTAAATAACATAAACGTGTACACTACTTTTTGCTACTGAATATTTGGACTTTTCTGTTTCTTCAATTTCGCTACTCCATACTCGCTAGTTCAGCATCAGCAATGAGCAATGTTTGACTCGTTTTCTATGGCAAGGAGCCCGTGCAAGAATTTTTATTTTGCATGTCACCGTGAGGAGAAAAGGAGTTGCTGACACATGAGAAATTGAGAAAACTTGTGTTCATGTTGCGTAAAATTTGTATAGTATTTGGCATTCCCATTTCGCTTTTCTTTTTGAGCAGAATGTAAGAAATCAAGACAAATTTCTACGTTTCTACCATAATCCACCCGCACAGTGCAACTCGTTAGAATTGCATGTTTCATTCCATTCAATCTACCACACAAATAAATATTACTTATCAAGTGGTGCATAGTGGTTGGGTATTGGTTTGTTACACATGAATTCCATGTAACTTATATTTTATTTTCATTATACGCATCGTTTTTTGTGGAGAAATAAACGTTATCAGTTGATGTTGATGTACCTCTTTCATTCGTTGGTTTATGTCTTGTTACTTGTGTGTGGCCTTAGCAGTTGGGATTTGTCAAATATATCACAAAAATCTCTAGTTTAGAAAAACGATTTTTTCTTCGAATTTTTTGCTTAACAATTGGATTCGCCCAGTTGGAAGACGAGTTACATTCTGAAAAAGGACACCTTTGATGCGAGTTGCTGGGTTCCAAACTTCTCATATACTATACGACGAGTACCTATACGAAAGAAAGTATTTGAGTATATCTATCTCCTTGTGAAGAATAGACATAAACTGTGCCTATTACGAAAGTAAACGCCTGCTGGTCTTTCGGTTTGGTGTGGTATACATAACTCGTGATATTATTACCCACATGAAATTGTGTGTATAAACACCGTTTAATGTACCAGTTGGGGTGAAGCGAGACCACACATTGGTTTTTTCACCTTTCATCGTACGGTTTGGTTTGTGTGATCGTTGTTGGTATTAAGCTGTCAACAACCTTCGAAATATGCTGTGATGAAAAACGAACTTCATTCATAAAGTGCGAAAGCTGAACTATATTTTCCAAGTGATCTCTAAATAGCCAAGTAAAATTTATTAGTTAATTTGTTTATTTGCTGAAAGGTTTGCAATTCTGCGATTACGAACCTATCATTGAACTCGTGCAGATTTATGAAATTCTTTTAACAAAGGACGTCCATATTAATAAATTACGCGATCATGCTGAGTAACTAATTCGTCGGTTTTCCTCAATAAATGGCTATCGTGAAAATAACTGAAACCTTCATTGTTTTTCTATGCTTTATAGTGTTTTACAGGGAACTGGGAGAACCTCAAACCCAAATACGTGTTGAGATTAACCTGTTTGTTTGAAGTGAATTTATATGAATGGGCTTGGTGCACTAAAATAATGCTTTTCTACAATTATTGTTTACTCAAAAAATGCAGAAGGAGCAAGCTGTGAAGGTAGTAGGTATCTAAAACGAATTGGAATCGGAAGTGTTTGTGCTGAAGTTCATAAGCCTGGGATTAAATTGATTGATTCTCGGCGATAAAATGATTGTGATCAGAGAAGTAGGAGGAGGCTGTAGTCAAGTCCTTTCTCTAAAGCTCTAGCTTTTTTTGTTCTTTCACTCAGCTTGCTACCTTTTACTACCATTTCATATGCTCTCACACAATGTTACGTGTATTTAAGGCGATATCTACACGATACGTAAAGGCATTGGCATTGATTATTTCACTACAGATATTTTAACTTAGGTCTCATATTAAAGAGTAGCTATCTGACCTTCCTTATGCTGAAATAATACTATTAGTGCTACATCGATTCATTTTTCGTCGAAAAAGTGTTCAAAGAAGTGCCAAGTCTACATAATATCACTCCCACTTTGCCGGCACATCTCCACCGGCTTTTCGTTCACAACAAATTTCAATAACCATTACCAGTGGTAGTGAGCTTCAGGTTTACGATATTACAATTCACGGCGGCAGTCAGGGGAAGAAATCCAAAAAAATCTCGCAAGATTTATCCACAACAAGGGCACAATCAGCACCTATGTTCTTTGCTCGCACAGCGTTCTGAATTTTTCCCTACACTCAAGCCATCACAATCATCAAGACCTACGCTAAATCCAAGTTTAACATTCGTAAATACACATCCATTCATGTATACGATTGAGTCAAGTTGAAGTATTGAAAGAGCAGCAATTGCGTTTCTTTTCTGTCGCAATCGCAATCTCTTTTTGACAATCAGTTTCAGAGTACTCTTAAATCCTGACGTTAGCAAATCATTTGATGGCCCTCGTTATTCATTCTCACATGGGGAATAAAAATGTTGGCATCATTGCATGTGTAGGAAACGCGTGCGTGGCACACACACAGTTGTCCCAAAATCGAAGCCGTTCAATTTACTAAAATACAGTCAACATACACAATAAAACAAGCATCCTCGCCCATTATCGACATCCTTCTCCCTTCCCGTTCCGACGTATCTCAAATCGTAGCATTTCACTCGATGCTTTATAAGCCCACAATTCGGTAAAAGTCTTCGCAGATAAAATAAAATAGATTCTTTCTGAAGGGTCACATTATTATTTACGCTCTACTAGCACCATTGCGCATTGTTGCACTTGCGGATATTCCGTCATATTCTTGTTATTATTTTCTAACATCGGCTTATTCACTTGGCAGCGACAGAGATTTCCTCTTCCTTCTCCAGTTCGTCAAAAGAGTCAGTCAATCAGTGCGTCATTTTCCATTCAAGAGAAAAAGCGGAGATGTCCGCATAGAAAGCGGAACACATAATGGCGAGCTAAATATATTGCAGAGCACAACGCAATAATAAAACTTGCTTACGAGTCATTGAGCAGTTTCGAGAGACTTTTATATGCGATGCTGCAAACAGTAGGATTTCAGAAACGAAAACGAGGCGTATGAGAATAACCGATAGTGAAAATCTGGATAGTTTCAGAGCATGACTTGTACTCTTTTATATCTGTAGTCAGTAGCGCAGGATTTTGGTACATTTTATTAGTATTATTTCCATCCTTTACTCTTCAATTTCTTTTCATATCTTGTTCTTTGAACTGGAAACGGAAACATAATGATAAACTTTGCATGAATTCAAGTAGAATCTGTCTGCCATAGACATCGGGTTACAGATTATTTTCAAAAAGCCGATAGACGACTAAAATTTGTTTTAACTAGGCTTGATGGACGCACAGAATACACGAAATTATTATTTGTGGCGGTGATTCAAAAAATGGAACGAAAACGCAAATTCTTGTATATGTAAAATTGTATCGATTTAAATTTAAATAGGTATTTGTAGATAGAAAGGAGAGGATTGTATCTGCCGCCAGGCTGCGAATGGTGTAAAATAAGGTTCTACGCTACCAGTCGTGATTTGATTAGTAATTAAATGTACACGTTTTGAACAGGATATGGAATCGTGGGATAGATTTTTAAATGCTGCTAGCAATTAATAATTACAATGTCGACCAGTCGGCGGGAAAATATATTCTCCATAATGTAATAATACATTGTGGTGCCTTTTGTGTTATTATCATAACCCCAGAATTATCATCAAATCTATATCTGAACCTAGTAATATTTAATCCAATTGCACAGTAGCAGTCAGTATAATGTGTGAGTAAACAAGAGCAACATTCCGCCGAGTTAAAGGCCTTCAATGCATAGGATGCACAGACAAAGTTCAACTTTTAATATCAAGTGAAATCCGACATGTTTGTTTACATAACATCAAAATAATCCAAGAAAAGTGGTAAAATGCCTTGTTGATTTAATCAGATTAGATTGCTACATCAAGTGCGGCGCTTATTACTTCCACAGTGCAGCGCTCACTCTCTCCAAATTTGGAATTTTTTTATCTGTAACAAAAATGGTTACTGCGTGTTGGTAGATAGTTGGGAGGAGTCGCACCAAGTAATTTAGAGTGAAGAAGAATCGGGAAGGAGATTAATGGTGCTGCCAAGACCTTTCCTTGTTATTACTTGATCAATTTACATTTCCAAACGCAAACAAAGCCAAAAATATTCAAATCAATTTTATTCTTACCCCCATGTTTATTCACATTGATTCAAGTTCTTGTTAAATTAAAATTATTCAGATAGTAAAAAACCATTTGACGGGTTGACTGACAGTCGATAGGCATCAATAAGAGAATCGTGGCATCAAGAAGAGAATTTATACATTTTCTGCGATGAAAATAAAAATAATAAATTACCCTTTCACAATCAAGCAGGAATTACATATTTTTTAGTTGAAATAACCAATTGTACGGTCAAGTTGATAATGATAATACTACCCGTATGGCAAAGATAGAGCCAACAAACACTACTACGACGATGCTTTTATATTTCACATCAGGAACAGAATTTTCCCCTTTGGTGATGATTCCTATCTTTTCCGTTTCATCATCATTGCCATTGCGTATATTTATGTAGGGCCTCTCCACATTGATATGCTAATAATGTGAGATTGGATTAACGAGATGAGAAAATTAAATTCAAAGACCGCTGGCTCTCTGACGAAGTGAGTGGTTAATGAAACAAGTTTATATTAGCCAAGCCATAAATAATGATGGCTCACTCAAGGGGTTTTCGAGTCAAAACGTATTCAAAAGTAGTTGCATAACACAATATTTTTGTGTACAGGTGCGTTATCCCATGAAATGCGAGAGAGTTTGTGAGAATAGAAGAAACACGAGGAAATCTAATAGCAATGTAGGAGTGCCAAAGGGCTCATTTAGTGTTTTCATTTCATTTTCAGTAAATGTGCGACATTTGTTGAACGTATTACAGATAATAATCTTAATCAGATTGTCTACACAATTGTAACGGCTTCGGTTGCTAAAATTTAGGACATGGCTACACATTTTACTCTGTAAGTCAAAAATTCATAAAATTCATGATGTATATGTATAATTCATTCTATTATTGTTCACCTTTAATTTTTGGTCGTTCCTGTCCTTATTGATGAAGAACGTAGTTTGCTGCCTTTCTATCGTCGAACGATTCTATCACTAGACGATAGAATCTTTCTTTATCATATTAATTATCATTCATTCGTAGATAGAATTACTTCAGCCTTCTCTCATCTGGAATGCGGTTCTATGAAACTTTCAAATTCAACTAAATGGTTGGATGGACCTGATTATTACGACTAACCATCACCACAGTTGTACCATGTAGGTTGTGCATTGTGCTTCGATTCTTTCTAAAATGAAAATCGACGGCTTTTGAGCAAAGTCCATACTTTGTTCTTATTGTCGCGTCGCGGACAAAATTCTCGTCTTTGGATGATCATCGTTTGACGATCTTTAACACAGTCATTCTCATTCGACATGACTTGAAATGGGTTCGTTAAGGTATTTCATTTGCCACGGGAGGAAGCCTCTAATTGCCGAGTGGTGGCGGCGGAGGTAGTTAGCTACAGGCAAAATCCGTGATTCAATAATATGTGTAATTAATCAAATCAACCAGTAACAAAGCATGCTGCCATAAGCTAATGCTGTGAGGATATGATGTGAGAATTCTTTTACTTTTTTCTCTTCGTCATTTTCTTTCGTTCGTGAGTGATGAAATCAATTAGCACAGTTATGATGACTCGTGAGGGCGATGAAGCAATGCCAAAGAGCAAAACGACAAAAACTTCAGCAAAGCCCGTGCTGCAGCTAAAATGTTCAACTTGTAAGTTGCAAATGAGCTATCGTCGTGTTAAAAAGAAGGAGAGCCTCTAATGACATTGATTGAGAGCTTTCTGGTAAAAAAGAAATTATCAGAGGAGAACACAAATTTTCTTTCAATTCATAAAAAATTTTGTTGTAAGCACGAGCAGGAAACGGGGTAGGAATACGTTGATTAATACTATCCGATCTTTTGTTACTTTCAATTCCTACATACATCATATCTAGAAATATACATATTACTGTCGTGAAAGAATATGGGTCACTTTATCGATCAACAATCAAGATAAACTTTAATTGAACAAATGGCGGGTTTAAATTACTTCCTGATTAACTTGGAACCAACAAAATAAAATAATTAAAGAGAACTTTTATCATGAGATTTGTCGTTCATGCCAGTACCTAGTAATATTGTTATAATGCTGCAGTTGGACACTATCATAAATCGTTTTAAAATCTTTTCGTTTTATTTACTTTTACTGTAAAAATTAACAGTCTACATTTCCGGTTCCAGTTGTCAGAAATACTAATTCGGTACGATATAAATTTATGTACAATGTTCTAATTTCCATTTTATGGTAGAGTGAGAAAGATTATCTCTGCAGTTGAGGAAAATGAACCTATCAAAGCACAAAGGTTTATGAACTCCCTTTTCATCTGCCGTAATTGCAATGCCAAACAACTATTATACTTTTAAATCACCAACTTATAGTTATCGTGATTGCCATTACAAATGAATTCTGTACGAAGGTAGGTACAATTTATTTTGCAATTTTGAGACATCACACACAGTATGTCTAAATTATACGCTTGTCTTCGTAGGGTTTTGAAAGGATTTATTCATATCATAAGTATGAAAATCCAGCTTTTATTAAAACTCACAAAAGGTGCTTCATTACATTATCAGTTATATCTGACAAGTTTAAGCAAATATGAAGGCAAGAAGCAGAAGAATATCCATCCGCCAGGACTCTGGACGAATGTGGAAAGCTAGGTTTTAGCATAATAATGGTGCGATACCTTACATAGTACCTGCAATAAATGAGGTGAGACAACTTGTAGGCATAAAGAACAAGAGGAAGTAAA